>CM018895.1:7338018-7353018 GCA_009663005.1 Actinidia chinensis | reverse complement strand
AAGGTACAGCTACATAGAGAAGGTTGAAAATCAGTGTAAGAAGTGGAATACCCATTGCCAACCAGGCAACCCTAACATAAAACAAGGAAGATCAGGAATACATTGACATCAAACAATTTGAAAAGTGTCTGCCTAAGGGTCCTGTGATTGTTTTATGCTGTCTAATAACGACTTTGAAGAATTCATAAGATATCTACTAGCCAGTTTCCCCATATGCGGTGAGCCTTGAGGACTGAACTGTCGAACACGACAACTTATAGATCCTACAGTAAAAAAGCAAAGTCATTCCTATTGCATAAGAATAAAGCACAAAAAAGGAATATGTATTAGTCGAAAGCAAGAGTACAAGTACAAGAGTAAGAAGATTTTAGGATAAATAGCATCATTGTTTTTTTTTGTTTCGAACAGCCATTATGCCCAACTAGGTTGGCACATCTTCCTACCCAATCACCTGCAAAATCCAAAAAAATTTACAAACTTCACAGTTGAATTCATGCCTGCCCCTCGCCGCCAGGATTTTATCCACATCACACTACGTGCGCTACTTAGTTATATTTTGTCTCTCGTCGTCATATTTCTCATTTTTCTCGCTTCGCGGCACCTGTTAATAACCCCTTGTTGTTCAACTTTCTTAACTTCCGGTATTTCTTCCCCGCTCCCATGACCAATCCCATAATTTTGGACATCAACTGAGGGCTAAATCCTCTGTTACAGGATGTAGTCATATCTCACAACCGAAAACGAACTATTATGTTTCTCTTCCTCATCTGGTTTGGAATGAAGCTTTCATCACAAAAACTCTGAATTTCGTAATAGTGCACAATTGATTTAACTCTAGTGAACCTGGTTTTCAAAGCACCTCCATCCCAAAATAAGGATCAAGCCACACGTAGTGTCTTCGTCGAAGGATTCTCCTTATGAGTTATGTTGCGCAGTAGATCTTACGATTCTGCAATGAAAAACAAGAATGAACAAACAATCATGAACCCCCGGATTTAAAGAGGTTCGTCAGTCGGTGGTGACTTACCTCATCTCTCGTGGCGAGCAACAGCAACTCTCTTATTGATTTTCATGAACAAAAAATGGTACACCTGATTAGGGTTTACACAAATATATATCTGAAAACCCTAACCCGGCCCAAGCCTATTTTCCTCCACCCAGGTTGTGCAAACCGGGAACCTGGGAATCCACCCCGCACAGGGCTTCATAGTGGAAATAGAGCAGAGCGGGAGCGGAGCGAATCGAGAGGAGTGTGAGCACATCGGGCATATCAGGTGACGCCCATGAGACCCCATTTTTTCTGACTTAGTATCACCAATTGAAGCCACTAACTCCTCCAACACCAGTTGTATCTCTTTCCTGTTGTCCATCAAATTTGGAATAGTTAGTCAAAAGGTTAAACGAAGAAGACTGTATACTGTATGACTAACAAAGATGATTACATTTGTTTTTATGGAGCCTTATCTCATTTTTACTTTGGTCTATCCTTCTGGGAGTTTTCCCTCGTTAGCGACTTCCATTTCAAATTCAAGTGCTTCTTACCTTATCACTACAGATGGTTTTTGTCTGGCACTTAATTGAACATAGTTCATCAGATATTATTACATCAAACATCCAGTTCTACTCAAATCTAAGATGCAACGTATCTGTTGCATAAACAAAAGGAAAAATTGGGCCCTTACATATTCTTGAAACTTCCTTTTTTTTATTGATTTTGCTCTCGGTATCGTAGCACTTCCGTGATCTTTCTGTGTGCATTTGGAACATCTTTTTTTTCGAGATTTTGAACTAATTAGCCCTTTGCCTGCTGGGTGTGAGCAATTTTTTCATCGGCGTCCAGGATCTGTATTCGCATCACAATTGCCACTCACATGTATACTTTTTCTGTCTTGATTCAACTTTCTCGAATTCGATCTTCCTCCTGTTTATTTGCCTCGGCTTTTTTGACTTCCAGGTCTTTCTCTCCAAGCACCCACATCCCATATAAGTATTGATCAAATCGGATGGTATGGCTGCATTAATTGATATAGATTCATTAGATGTAGATCAAACATGCAACCTCAATCTACATTCACAAGTATCTGTTTCATAAACCGAAGAAACAATGCCCACTTACATGTCCTGAAACCCTTTTCCTTTTTATTGATTTCTATCTACTCTCTGTTGATCTGCTTTAGTGTTTTTCCTGATGTGCATTTGGACATCTTTTTTTGTGATTTGAAAGCTACATATTCCTTTGCTGCTGTCTGCTGTGAGCAATTTTCCATCGGGCACAGGAGCTTTATATCGGCACCACAATTTGCACACTACATTGTATATTTTTCTGGGGGGTGCTCGTCAAAACCAAGATGAGTATTTGTATCTCCTCCCCATCTTGTTTGGCACAATGAAGCCATCATGCAGAACTCTGAATTTCGGTAAATAGTGCTTATTATAACACTAGCTGAACCTGGTTCATAGGCTGCCTACGTACCGTAAAATTACGGGATCAAGCACACGTAGTTCTTGTAGTTCACTTATGTGATCAACTTGCTGGTGCCAGTCTTCTAATCACGTACCATCCTTATGATTTTTTCCTTAGAGGATTCCTGGTCTTGCTAGTTTTACTCTCAACCAAAAAGGGCAGTGGTCGAGGAAGTTCTCCATGAGTTGTTCTTCTTCCTTGCTGCCGCCATCACAAAGTTTGGAATAGTTTAGTCAAACAGTTAAACAAAGAAGTTAACTAAAAAAATTGTATCTGTATTAACAATATACGTAATTACAGTTTGTTTTATGCACTACTTACCAATTGTGGACTTGGTCCATATCCTTCATGTAGTTTTCCTCTTAGTGGCTTCCATTTTTTTCAATTCAAGTCTTCTTCACCAGTTGTCTGATGGTTTTGGCGCATTAACCTGACATAGATTCACATTAATATGTGGAGTAAACATGCAACCGTCAAATCTAATGCACAAGTATCTGTTGCCGTAAACCAAAAAGGAGAACAATTTGCCACTTACAACTGTTCTTGACCTTTCCGTTTTTTAATTGATTTTGCTCTCTTTTAAGCTCTGCTTTCAGGCGTGATCTTTCTGTTTGCAGTTTTGAAGCCTCTTTTTTTAATTTTCGAGATTTGGAACCAGTTTTTACCCTTTGCTGCTGGTAGTTGATGCACAATCTGTTTTAATTACTTGTACTTGCTATGCAACTGATTCATCCCACAGCCCACTGGAATCCAATTTTGAGAATAACAAAATGACCAAATTTCAGGTCAATAATGACCGACCCCACGCGCCCCCAATCACCCAAAAAAAAAAACATAACCCCAACACCATGCACACTAGAGTACTGAAAACCAAGTCATTTTTGGAAACCATTTTCCTCAGTTCCAACCCAAGAGCCAGACCACGGTTTAAATGTCCATGCCTTTTCACGTTCCTGTTCATAATTGTGATAGGTTAGTTTCCTCCTGAGTGCGTTTTTTGGTGCTGCTGTTTCCGGAGTCAATACAAACCCAACTGAATAACCTATTTGTGATTTCGATAATCTATATCAACTTGATTGCTGGAAATGTACGCATGCAAGTGAAAAGATGACGCAGAATTTTCAAAAATTATCAGTGAATTTAAACTGTAAATGAGGATTATTTCTTCAATGCCTCAATTGTGGAAATTTCATCGATTCACAAAGCTCAGTACATGAATCAAATCTCAGACAATCATATTCCCAATCCAATTCAAGTCTTTTGATTCGGAAGTAATACCTGACTAAGTATTTTTGGTCAGCTCTGCTTCAATATGGGCAGACCTTCGCCGGACTCCTCACAAGCTTGGAACTTGTGGTGATTTTGACAACTCCGCTTTTCGCATCTTCAAAATTTTGAATCGCTTTCCTCTGTTGCGGAGTTCAGTGTTTTCTGGACAAGTTTATCTTATTGATCTACATTCTTGTTGTGTTTGGATTTTTGTCTCCTCCCTAGTGCTAGAGAAATTTGTCATTCTTCATGCTTGGAAGTTTCAGGCAGCCGTACATGATGTAGAGACTCCATTGTTTAAGATTTTGCTGTAATCAATCAACAACAAATTCATTAGATGCGATCATGGATACAAATTCCAAACTTATAGCGTTCTGCTTTGTAAACAACAAGAGGCAACAGTAAAGTCTAATTTTTTTTACCTGTTTCCTCACTTTTTGCTTCTTCTCTCCTTTAGCTTTGGTGATGTAATCTCCACCGATTCATTGAATTTGAACCTCTACAAAATTTTGGGAACTCCTTTCCTTGGTTTATAATCTTTTTTGCACTTTGTTCTTTAACCACGTGGCTATAGAAATCATCTTCATCGCTTAAAGTTTTAGAGGAGGACGCAGAGCTAGCTTGACAAAGAAAAGAAAGAAAACTTAAAAATAGTAAACAACAATTAGACTATTAAGTCAGTAAACGGATAAGGTCTATGTTAGATGCAAGATCCTACCTAAAATTAAAAAATTAAGATACGGGTTCGAACGGGGATATGTCACTAACTGAGTAGAGTTTTTAATTTTTAATTATTATAAAGATATCCACAATAAATATCATATTGACTATTCTTTCATGTTGATAGTTAAAACTTATGAAGAAATGCATTAAGAATACATAAGTTTTGATGGATATTCTGAAGACATATAAGAACCCTTTAACATTCCTATTTTTTTTTCCTTCTTAAACAAATTAAATCAACTTAGGGTGCAATTACTAATCTTGTATTTATTCTAGCCACTTAAGTCCTAATACGTTGCAAGTCATGCTATTGATATAGTTTAATTTTTTGACTAGACTATCTATATACTTTCTACGAAATAAAGAAAAATAAAATTTCAAATTAGCGATATGTTTATGGAGTGTCAGATCTCATATATGTTACGGTAGCTAAGAGTATTGGTAACCGATACGGATAGCTGTCTACGGACCCCTTTAAAGTATCCGTGTTTTTATAGGCTATAGATAAACAAGAACAATCATGGACAGACCTGACGTCAACGATCGTTTTGCAAATAATGGGAGTAGCCTAGTAAGAGTCAAGCGTGTTGGTTATTAATCAACCTCGATCGAAAGGCCGCTATCTATCGCTGAAAGAGGTTCAAACATCTTTTCGATCCAACGAATCTTTTCGTGGCCAATCCAATCAGGAGATCCAATTGATTATAGAAACCTGAGTTTCACTATTCGATTTATTCGTGAACACTTGAAACAACAACCATTTAATTACTAAATATATAATGAATCAGTTCATAGTTTTATCTTGGTTACATTAGAACGAATTGGAAAAACGCAGTGGACTACTAGAACTACTGGTCTCTAAAATTTAAAAATTCATAATATAAACAGTAAGGCCTATACCGAAAGGATCATAAAACGGTGAAGCAATATATCCTGTCTAGGGTTTGTCCGGTTCACATAATCGCGAGCAGCTCCATTCTTGAGGTGGAACACATCTGTTTCTCTTGAACTGCATTATTGCGCCATCTCATCCCTCCTAATTAAGAACTCTTCGTCAGGAGGCCTATTCTAGTTAATAAGGAGAAGACATTGAAAAAGAACCCTAGAAGGAAGTATACTGTTTTGGGCTTCGTCTCGGCGATGGTTCGTACGCCATTGCTTGAGGTTAGAACACTTTGTTTTCCTGAATCGTAATTTGCTCAAATCTCATCCCTCCTAATAAGAACTTGTCAGGCCAATTTCTTAACAATGAGAAAAATTTGGAAAGAACCGCTAGAAGGAAGTATCACATTGTCTAAGCTACGTCGAAGGTTTTTCGTTCGACGATGGTTATTCCCCCTTGGTCCGACACTCGTTTTCTTATAGAACTCATTAGTTGCGCATCTCATCCTTTTCCTCATTAAGAACTCGTCAGGCCATACCAAATTGCGAACCTTAATCGCGTCTTCGATCACAATCAAACACATCCAATCCCGTGCTCTTCAAAGTAGTTGTGGTGCCATTCACCTCTGGCCCCAATCAAATCCCCGTCATGTCCACTTTCTTTGTTTGCGAGCTAAAAACAAAGAAATTGGATAAACCTACACTCGCGTTTGATACGAAGATTAACACAATCAAGGAATGGCACAAACATGTGTGTGATCGAGATAAAAAGACATAAATGGAGATAACTGTGTGGTATGTGTTCTTGATGAAAGAGGAATTGGGAAGAAACGTGTGTATGTGATCTTGATGTGACAACAGAAGGAATGGAAGAAACCTGTGTGGTGTATCTTGATCTTGATGAAAACAAATAATGGCAGAAACGGTGTGTGTTTATAAGCGATTGAGAGACTATACAAATAGAAGAGAAATCTTGACCGAACTAGAAGAAGAGATAGTTTGTCTGATTGTAAAAACCTCAGTGTTATATTTCGGTCTCTTCTAGTCTTGTTAATTTTATTTATTTATATTTCTAAGATTTTCCTTAAGACAAAGCAGAGAAAGTATAAGAATTTGGGTTGATTGGAAACTCGGGTGTTTAAGATGATTGTAACAAATAACCTCCCCTATATTTAGGATCATCTATATATTTACAAGTAGCAATAAAATTAGGCAAGGATTGTTGTGAGAATGACTTTGAAGAGCGTATCCAACAATACTATTCCATTTCTGCACATATTTTTTTTTTTAAAAAAAGAGTTTCTATCATGAATTATATTTTATTATTTTTCAGTTTCTCTTAAGAAAAGAGACTAATAATAAAAAATTATCTAATTTAAAAAAAAAATCATTAAAAAAAATATTTTTATCTCTAAATGAATTTATTTTAAATATTGTATAGTTAAACTATAAATTTATACACACCCCTGCAGATACAAAAGTATTGTATATGTGAGATTTGAATTTACTGTTTACAGTTGAACTTGAACCTGCACTGCAAGGAGGTAGGGAGTGTAGAAGAACAGAAGAAGATGGAGATCTAAGGGAGATATTTTTTTTTTATGTTTACCAAATGTACAGGCACTCCAAGCTGTCAATTCGGTTAAAACTAGAGTGTTTAGGTCTCTCTAATATTATTGATTTTTATTTATATTTTTAAAATTTGCCTTTAAGACAAAGTAAGAGAGAGAAAAAAATCAACTAAAGACAAAAAAATAACTAATTTGTGGGACATATATATATATATATATATATATTGTCTTTAATTAATTTTTTTAATTATATAAAATTTAAAAATTGGTCATGTGATGCTTGTGAGGAAGTGAAGCAATAAAAATTTCAGAGGAATTGGATTTTTTATTAAATACTAAAAAAAATAACCAATCCCAAAAATATTTAAAAAAAATAACCTCCTGCCCAATTGAGCCAAAGGGTCGATGATTATGTCAAGAGAAGTGAAGTGAAAGTGAACTCAAAATACTTTTTTTTTTATGCAGTCTCATATTCGCTTTTAAGTGGGGAAAGAAAAAGTTTTATACTTACCCGTGAATTTGTTGAAAAAGAGAATATTGAGAAAGTGGGTAATATTGCAAATAGACAATTAGATGGAGGTCAGTGTTTTGTTATTCACAATGGAAAATAAGTTTTGTTATTTGTTTGTTGCAAGAAGCTAAAAGCCAGGTTGATATGAGCTGAATAAGCCATGTTGCATGTATCATCTCTAACAGTGCTAAAACATAATCTTCAGATCATCGAGGTAATCATGTATTAACGATTGTCCAATGAACTTGACATTTTTGTCTATATAATCTTTTGTGAAAACATTTTAGATCATCACAACCACGACTATTTTTACCATAAAGTTTAAATGTTGAACCCAGTCCAATTGAAATTTCATTCTTTTTTTTATTATACATTGGAATGGGTATTAGCAATCGTGCTCCATGAATTACACTAACATTTAAGTCAAAATTACACAGAAGGAAAATACTAAAGTTAATGACAATTCCTAAATTAGTTTCATACTTCATATCGTATCATAGTGAAGAGTGGATCTTATCCGACATAATTCGTGTGATACTTTTGTGAGAAACAGTCCCACTCCTAAATTTCTCCTCTTCCCATCATCTCACATAATCCATAGATATATACAGTAGATTAGGATCTGTTTGTTGATTCAAATTAGGAAGTTTTAGTTCTTGGGATATTTGTGGACGAAGGGGATCAATTGGTAGCTTGGGGAATATTTGGTAAGGGGAAAGGACGGTCTGTGTGTGAGGGAAACAAAACCATTGTTTACACTAGCATAAAGGATAAAAAGGTATATTCACAATTTTCATCACACGAATGCTAAAGACACATGTAAAGGAGAATTTCCAAATCTCCTGAGGTTGAATTTGTACTAACAGCAATTAGGGGAGGTTGGGTGTAATTTTTATAGATTCCCATAGGACTAAATTCACTTGAAAAGAAAAATTAATTAGTTTATTAAAATCTGAAAAACTCAATCTATATTGCTTAGTTTCTTCTCACAGTTAATAATTTTATATAAAGCAGAGAGAGACAATAACAAATTGAAATACCGTGTTAAGTATTTAATCTCCTAAGTCCCCATTTTCTTTTTCAGACTTTTGAATTTACAAAACCAATATGTACATATGTTAGGAAATAATTGGTTTGAATTATTATGAAATGTTCAGATTCTCTATTTGTTTGAGTAAAACATCATAAAATTAGAGAATATAATGAATAATTTTTTTTGGCATTCATGTTATTAAGCACATCTTTAAATGCACTGCTTAATGAGTGGTATCGCCCAAACCTACTTGACGTGAAAAAAATAATATAATATATTTATGATTTCTAGTTTTAAGCGAAAAACCATTGTTAAACGAGATGATGATATACGAAATATTTAAATACCATTGATTTTGTTTTCTAATGCTAACTGCTTAGAGTTCATTAAACACAAATACATTTTTGTCGGCACTATTTGGTCTTCTCAGCCACTTAGTATTAGTAATTATATATTATAGAAAGTGGTTATTTCTATATAATTGACATTGCGAGGTTTAGTTGTTGTAGCATGAATGCTTTTTAAAGTAACGTGAAGTTTGTTAAAATTAATGTCCTTGCACCATATAAAGATCTAGGTTGCAGGGGCCAAGCGCCACATGTGTGCCTGATGAGGTCAGCTGAACCCATCTTCTTTTGAAAAATATATTTAAAAAAAATAAATTATGTTATATATATATTTTAAAGAAAGTTGAACCTATAAAACATATATTTGACCCCTTAACAAAATTTTCATACTTAAATTTTTAGCATATACCTATTCCAACCAAAAATTGCTGGAGCCAGCACTTGGCGAAGTTGGGTGATTTGTTGAACTCTTGTCCAATGATTCTTTATAAATGCTTAGAATTGCCATATTATTTGCTTTGTCTATTGCACAAATTTCCTCTCAACAATTAAGCAGTAGCCAAATAAAATAAGAGGTAAAAATTTCCATGCGTTGAGTATGATTAGAGAGTTAATTCGTCAAATATCAGGATGAATATTTGCTAGCATGTTTTGCAAATATTCCTTAATGTCCCACTAACAAAAAAATCCATAAATCAGACTGAACTATTTATTTATATTCAAATGGAAGTGCTCCGAATATAGATCACTAGGCTTTGAACGTGCCTCTACGGTTCACGACTCCTCATGGGTCTTCATGGCTGACGGGCAAGTGGAACCAGAGGACTCAATATCAATATCTAATCAACCCAAGCACCAAACTAAAACTCCACCCCAATGAGAGTTTGAATCCATCAGCCCCTTAGGAGGCAGACTCGTACATATGTGTAGCATCATTACCCATCACAATAAAAACATTAAAAATAAAGCAACCGACAATGAGACGTCCAAGAAAGCAACATTCAAGAACGCAGCAATTAGGGCACCGTGATCAGCCTCATTCTCATTGCATCTCCAAACACCCTTCACGATCATCGTCTTCGTCGTAAATCTTCCGCTTCCGTTGCAATCCAAGCACGGCTAACCTAACATCCCCACAAGCCCTCACACATCGTACCCAGGTGCCCGAAAGGTAGCCCTTAATCATCTTGTCCAATTCCACCAACCTCATGGAGCTGTTGATCACATCAGCCCCTTCCAATGTGCTTTCCCATTGATAAAACTTGGCGGCAAACTCAAATTCTTTTCTCCACTGTGCACCTAGTACTATGTTTAGTGTTTGGACCCATTAGAAAGAGCATCTCCAGTAACACTATTTTCAATTTTAACCTGCACAAGTCACTTGCGCGCCACATCGGGTGAATCCACCGAATCCATCCCACACCACAACTGGATCTCCATCAAACACCACTCCTCCTCCATCGAGTCCTTATGAAAACAAAGCACATCAATTCTCTTACCAATCCCCCTTCCACCCACCCACTGTTTGTGCCGTAAATCGATCCACACTAAGTCACACAACCAACAATCAAAGATAACTCACGCACACTAACACAGGATTTACGAGGTTCGGCAAGAGTCTAGTCCTCGGGGACAGAGTTTCACTATTATGGAGAAACCGATACAATCTCAGATTTCCTGTCTCAAACAGAAAGAGAGAAGAAATAAACCAAATAAAATAAAATAAGCTTCTAACTCTCATACCCCTATATGCTAGGACTTGTATTCCCTTTTAGAGGCAAAGTAGTGATAGAATTCAAATCAAACAAGGACTTTGAATTCTAATCCAAAAAGAAGTTGAAGCAATCCAAACACAAGCGTTTGAAACCACTTCCAGATGGAAGAGTTTGAAGCCAATCCAAACAATCTCACCTTGGCGAAACTTCTCCCAAATAGAGTAACACTGCCACCAATGCGCCTTAGGCGCCATGCTGCGGAAAGATATTGATCAAGCCAAGCAATGTGAACACTTGATCCAGAAACAACCTTTGTCATCATTTATGTCCGCAGGGTTGCCGCAGTTACTGTCTTCTCAAGCAATATATCTCCTTCATTTAAAAGTTCTCGAACAAAATGGAATCGGACATCAAGTGCTTGGTACGAGCATGAGAACCGGATTCTTAGCTAAACAAATAGCACTCTGCTGTAACAACAAAACGCGTAATATGCTCCTGCAGAAATCACCAAGTCATTGATCAAACCATGAACCAGATAGATTCATTTAAAAGCTCGTCACTGCCATGTACTATGCTTCAGTGGGACAACGCAACTGTAGACTGAAGGAGAGAACGCCAACTAACGGTTCCACAGCCATAGTAAAACACATATCCAGTAGTCGATCGTTCGTTGTCAAGATCACCAGCATATCAGGAATCAACATAAACCCCAACGGAATATGAATTGGCTTGTCGTTCCTCTGAAATTTCAAACCAACATCGACTGTTACCATGAATAGACCGCAGAATCCATTCACGGGCCTTGCCAGAGGTGAACTTTTCCTGGATCATGCATTATACCTGCTGACCATGCAAAACAGGCAGTGAAATATCCGGTCTTGTAACACCATAGCACATCAGACACCAACGCATTAGCATAAGGAAACACTCGCCATATGCTTTCGACTCATCAAAACTGTGTAAGGAGATGAAGCACTCAATTTGAAGTGACGAGGCCAACGGCGTACAAAACAGGTTTTTAGATGAAACTATCTATGCCAAATTTCTGAGACTTTCTTCAAATACTGAGTCTGAGTCAACCAAACGTACCGTTCACTCTGTCCCTCTAATCTCCATTTCCAGAATTTCTTGGCTCACCAAGATCCTTCATTTCAAATTCTTGACTGAGTTGAGCTTTCAATCTGTCAATTCCACTTGCTTTAGATGCGATCAGCATATATCCACATATCAAGAGCAAAATATAAATCATGGAACCGTCTGGGTTTGCGGAAAGGGAAATACACACAAGATTCAAACTGACTCCTTGCTGTATTTGTGCTCCACCATAAACTGATCAAAATCGCTTATACCACTGTCGAGGAGAACTGCTTCAAAGCATATAAAGACGTACTTAACCAGACATGCCCAAAATGTTCTTTGCCAGGTACTTTGAACCCATCTGGCTGAGCCATGTATTATCTCCTATCCAAATCACCATGTAGGAAAGCGGTTTTTTGACGTGAGTTGAGCCAACTCAAGATCAAACTGAGCAACCAAAGCTAATAAAAATACGAATAGACGAATGCATTACAACAAAGGAGAACATACTCATTATAGTCTATCCCTTTTTCTGAGCGTAGCCTTTCGCCACCAATCTAGAGTGAATCTGTTCATGGAGTATCTTCCTTCTTGGCAAATTACCATGTGGCAAAACGATTGCTTTCTTTCCTTTAGGAAACTGTACCAACCCCAAGGTCTGGTTTTGTGAAGCGACTTCATTTCTTCATCCATAGCCTTCTTCCCCTTTTTTAGATTTTCAGTACTTTGTATGGCATCCTGGTAAGTACAACGGAACTCCCTCAATCACTGGAAGGCATAGGCCACAGTATCAATATATCGAGCAGGTCTCCGAATCACTCTCTACTGTCTAATAGTCGCGATAGAATCTGCGGGTTGTGAAGTTGAGCCTCTTTAAAATCTGGTATGTATCAAATCATCGGATTCCTTGTCAGGAATATCACTCTTGACCAAGTCTTAGTCGCATTAATGACTATCAGCTCCACCTGTGAGTAAATGTCGGACTCAGATTCTCTTTCTCAGAATGTACATCCAGACTCGTCAAAAGTAACATCTCTGCTCAGAACAACGTTCTTCAACTCGGGACCCCAAAGTCTGTATGCCTCTATACAAGAACTAAAACCAAGAATATGGCTTTCTTGGCTCTAGGATCAAATTGGATTCGTCACATGAAAATATGCAGAACATCCAAAATACGTGTAAATAATCATAATCTGAAAGTGGCCGAAAACTAGTGTTATCCGGTGATAACACTAGTTTTCGGACACTTTCACCTACAGGAGGAAAAGGAATTCACAGACTAGCTAAAGGATGAGATAGGGGGTGGGGGGTGAGGGGGGAAGAGAGTCAGGCTGCCAAGGATCCCTGATTTGAGATTTGGGGGTAGAGATGGGAATGGTATAGGTCCTGGTGACGAATGTTAAGCTCTGTATGCATTGTATCCATTCTCAATAATATTCATTACGGAGTATTTACAAAATACACGGCATGCGCACGCTATCAAAAACAACGTAAAACCCAAGACTCTATGCCTAAACCCGTTCTAGGAGTTTCAAAATATTGAAAGAAGTGCTGTAAAAGAAAATCATTAAAAGTTCATTCCCGCAGACCTGAGTCTGACAGAAGTGATTGAGTGTATATAGAAGCTCCCATTTTCCATTCAGCAAGTCAAGACTGAGGGGCTCCTCTACCGTGGTAACTGCTTCCAGTTTACGTGCAATCTGCAACAAGAAAATAAATCCAAAAGCCTCGGAATGGGGGGGAAATTGAATGTTTTCCACAGAAATGTAGAATCAAGGTATTATGAACATTTTCTTACACTACATAGTCCATTTTTATTGTATAATGTTTTTTTTCAAATTGTTAAATTAATTCTATTAGCAAGTAGACTAAATGTACAAACAACAAACAATCCACTCCTAAATTCTCTTTCAAATCTCTCACATATACATAGTTATAGTAGTTAGGATAGGTTTTTGATTCAATGGGAGACGTTTTAGTTCTTGCAAGGATATTTTGAGAAGGTCAATTGGTATCTGGGAAAGATTTGGAAGGGAAGGAACGGGTCTGTGTGTGAGGGAAACAAAACCATTTTGCTTTACACTAGCATATAAGGATAAAAAGGTATATTCACATTTTCATCACGAATGCTAAGAGACAACATGGAAAGGAGAATTTCCAAATCCTGAGGTGGAATCTGTACTAAAAGCAATTTCAGGGGAGGTTGGTGTAATTTTTAGATTCCATAGGACTAAATTCACGTTGAAAAAGAAAAATTAATTAAGTATTATTAAAAATAATGAAAAACTCAATCCTTATAGCTTAGTTTCTCACAAGTTATTAATATTTAGTACAAACCAGAAAGAGAGACAATAATAGATTGAAATACCGTGTTAAGTATTTAATTTTAAAAAAAATTAAAAAAATAATTGAAACATTTCTACCAATACTGCCTAATTTTTTCCCAAATATTTATAAAATAGGCTTCCTTTATTTTTAACTAACTTCTCCAACTATACTTCATATTCTTTATCTATTTTATATAAATATTATTTATTTATTCATTCATTTTTTGTTTACTATTATATCTCAAACATCACAAAAGCAAAACCTCAATTTCATCAAAGAAAATGATAAACAACACCTCGTGGATCGTGGTTTATAGAAGAGAGTGTATTGAATTATGTAAAAAGTATATAAAATTGTACAAAAATATATTAAAAAGTATAAAAAGTGTATTGAATTTTTTGTGTGTGTCACATTGTATTTCTTAACCACCACCATAGAAATGTTTCATCAATCCATCAACTTTTGGGATATAATCCTTCCGATTCAACCATTGTAGTGATAGAAAACTCTGCTTAAACCCAATTCGTACAACTCTGGTATAAAAATTGATGTAAACTTTGTGATTCTCCATTTGTTTTAAATATTGTATATTTAAACTATATATTTATATGCCCACCTGTAAACACAACAGTGTTGTATGTGTGAGATTTGAGTTTACAGTTGAACTCGAACCTGCACCATAAGGAGGTGGGGCCAATAGAGGAGCAAAAGAAGATGGAAAGTTAAGAGAGAGAATTTTTTTATTTTTTTTGTTTACCAAAGGTACATGCACTTCAGAGCTATCAATTCAGTCAGGGTGACACGAACACGATATGTTAAAGTGCGGACACGACAGGACACAGACACTGTTATGAGCCGAGCAGTGTCATTGTTTTGGGGACATGTGACACGACAAGGCACAATACGTTTATATATGCAAATCTTAAATGATTTTATGTTATTGATGTATTAAACTCATTCATAACAAAATTTTCACACGGCACAACACGAGGCATGAAGGGGCCAGGCTAATGAGTCTTGCCATGCCTAAATTTTTATTAAATGCATACGGTACGATACGAACAAAAATTTGCACGACAT
>CM018895.1:7313018-7318018 GCA_009663005.1 Actinidia chinensis | reverse complement strand
ATATATTGGTATTGATGAAAAAAAATGATTCATCATTGTGCTTTAAATTCTTGGTTATTTTTGATTACTCAAAAAGAATTGGAGTTAATCTAGATTTGTCTGGCTAGCTAAAATTATATTTTTTATTTTTGAATTAAAAAGATAAACGGGAACAAAAAAATCACTTGAATTATTGGGAATAACTTAAAAAAGTATATTATTTTAACTAATAACTTGCCTAATAAAATTCATTTCCAGCATAATTCAAACATGCCTAGAAAAATTTTTTTAGCCAAAAAAACACATAAAAAAAACTTATACCAATAGGCATAACTTTTTTCTTGAACAAATTTAAGCTCGAGGAGAAGGGAAAATGGACCCCCACTCTCTCCGTGCCATCATCATCTACTCCCATAAAGTCAAACACTTTTTAGAGAGAGAAGGGAATGGACCCCACCCCCCCCCGGTCTGTGGCTCGTCATTGCCCGGAAAACTCCTAGCGGCCGCAACTCGTGGCTTCCGCTCCTTGCGATTCGGGCCGTAAGTCCGACCCGGACGTTTGACACTGCTGACCAAATCCTTTCCATCTCTGACACGCAACCGCGCTTGTGGTTTTTGGCCGCCGAATTGGACAGAGCAACCACTAATAGCTGTCAAATAAGGGATCTGGTAAAATTTCATGAAGACTCGTAGGCCATCAACTCTTCCGACAGGTTCTTCGCTTCGCTCTCTTCATCTTGGATTTATCTCTGAACGCGAACACAAATCGACTGGGGAAGGGGATAAATAGGGGCGTTTTGGTCTAAAACCCCCCTGGAGTAACGCCAGTATAACTTTTGGGGATGGTTATTATCCAGGGACTTCGCTCGTGGAGAAGGGAAGTAGGGGGAAAGAGTATCAGGAAAGGTTTTCTCCAGCCAAACGCCGGATAGAGGGAGTAAGAGGGGGAGAAAAGTTATCAGGAGCGTTATCGGAGCCAACGAGCCATAAGGGGGAAAAAGTGATTGGGACAGATAACAATCTAACAAAGGGTTGTACATCAAACCTCAATAATCAGGATTATTCAAAATAGTCCAATTTCCCAACCTATGTAGTACTGGCTGCCATCAGAGGATTTATGATTTCATTGG
This sequence comes from Actinidia chinensis, assembly GCA_009663005.1. Taxonomy (NCBI): domain Eukaryota; kingdom Viridiplantae; phylum Streptophyta; class Magnoliopsida; order Ericales; family Actinidiaceae; genus Actinidia; species Actinidia chinensis. The sequence goes on along the minus strand of CM018895.1, from coordinate 7,316,909 downwards.
GTCCAAATATATCATTTGTCTACTATTTTATGCTTCTAAACTTAAGGCCGTGTTTGATAATCTGCCAAGGGGCGGGATTGGAGTTAGCAGTACGGTGGGCCTAGAATCGGCGTTTGGTTTTTTTTGTCGCCACAAATGTCTGGACTAATGTCCGGTCGGACTGTAATACTGCTAATACACTCAAATGGTGTGTATTGCCTAATACGTAGGGGAAACTGGTATTAGCAATACCATCCCCTACTCTATGAGCCCAAATTGGCCAAATTATCCTTGATATTGGTATTTTGTATTAATTAAAAGGGTAAATATAAAAATTCATGTCTTCCAAATTTTATCTAATAGGCCAAATTGACCAAATTACCTTGATATTTAAACAATCTCACGGTCTAATCTCATGCAATCAAACAAGAGATGGACTACCCCACCTCATTATTAATCCCTACTCATTATCAATATCAATTTATATTTTCACCTCATTATTAATCCTACCAATTATATCACACTATCAACCGAGACCAAACGCCCAATTAAGAACACAAAAAACACGAAAAAAAAACTCACTTTCGCTGCTCAGAAAGAAGCATCATCTCTATTACTCCCTCATCCCACTTCTAATAGGACATGCTTTAAGGCACACATATTAAGCAAAAGGTATTAATGTACAACATTACAATTTATCTACAACTTCGAAGTAAAAGTTTGATGATTGTTTGACTTTTACCTGGTCCCAAAATTAAAAAATTAATGGCACCAAACCCCCAATGTTAAAGGCGTGACTGAAATCTTTTTTTTTTTTTTTTCTTTTTTTTTTCGAGAAGGTGGGTAATTCTATTTTGATTAATTAAAAAATAAAACAAAACAAAAATATAAAAATTTCAAAACTTTGGAACCCCCAACACTGCATTTGAATTAAAAATTAGAAAGAGATATGTGAAGAAAAATGAAAAAAGTAAGAGACCAAAGATAAATTCTTCATCATTAGATCCATTATTTTTCCTTCTTCCTTGTCTTTTTTCTCTCCTAAATACTTTAATTCAAACACAAACTACGAGTTCAAACAGAAACAACAATGAAAAGACACAAATACTTGCGCATTTACTAACAGATATTAGATCATTCACTCATTTCAACTTACGTAACTGACCCGAATTTGAAGAGTCTGATAAGGATGAGGCCGTCGAGCCGATGGTTTCGAGGATTTCGTCTTCGGTGAACGCGAATGGGGCGGGAGATCCAGGAGACAGAGGAAGGAACCGGGGGGGACGAGGAGTGGGTCCAAGGGGAGCGTTGGCGGAGAGAGAGGCGGCGGAGTAGATATGCCGGCGTTGGAGGGTGCTTATTGAGGATGGAGAAGAGAGAGAGGATGAACACGGCAAGCCCTAGTTGATGGGCCGCCGAAGCTGAACAGGCTTCCGCATTCATGGCCACACAGAGGTGTGGCGACTTCCGATCGAACAAGTATGCATTTAATCGCCCTGAGAGATAACAACGAATGTATAGAGAGAGGAAGGGAAGAGAGAGAAGGGGGACCGGTGTTGCGATTGCCACGATTGAGGCGACGTGGAAAGGGAGGGAGAGAACGAGGGCCGGTTGCGAGCGTAACGTTTTCGGCCTCATGCTGCTACTGAAGGTTATGATTTGCACCCCATTTTCCTCGACACCCCGTAGTTTTTGATTTCTCAAAAAAAATTTGTGTTTGTATGTTTTTTTTTTTCCTCCTATCCTTATTTAAAGAGAAAATGGATTAATAATATGTTACTGAGACTCCATTTGATAATACTCAAAATTTAAGTTTTTTTTTAAGTTTGAATACTAAAAAAAATTAAAAAATTTAGATTTTTTGTCTTGTGGCTTTATTTTTACCTAAAATTAACAAAAAAATAAAAAAATAATTCTGATTAATTTTTTGTTTATTTTAAATAAAAGATTTTTAAAAAACAAACTGAAAAAAGTTGATAACCAATGGATCCCCTGAGGGTGATGTCCAGCACGAAGAGGACAAGGTAAAGAACGACGTCAACAGTAAAAGATAAAAAAATTATAAATATAAAGCATTTTTATTATTTTAATATATTTTAATAATTTCTGAATAAAAAGAAAAAAGATTATTTATTTTAATAATTCTCATAGTATGTGTGCTTGTTATATATGTGTAACTAGTAAAAATGATAATTTATTTTTTTAATAAAATAATATATACCAAATATGATAAATATATATCTAAAAAATATAAGCTCAATATCTAATATGTATGGTGCAAAAGTGCATATTTAATTAAAAAATATATGACAGAATAAAAGAATTTTTATTTATAATAAATTAAATGTTAGTAAAAAATAGTATAAAAAATTATTCATTCGAGCCAGTCCAACTCCCAGTACCGAGATAAGTTTTTTAAAAGAGTCAAATTTATGTGAGTAAAAATCCAGTCTATTTTTTAAGATAATTGACTAATCATTTTCTGGGATTCTGCGAATACAGCTACTTCCTTCGTATTTATAAAATAACACTGATCACTCTTACATTTTGAATTTCTTCTTAATATTCTCACTTGACTACTTTTTTGGGTATAAATAACAAATGTCCTTAAGTTTATAATGGTTGTTTTTTTTCATACGCCAATTAAAATAAATATATATTTATATTTTGTTTTAAAAAAAATAATTACAAATTTTAATTTTTAAGTATGTATATATAGGAAACTTAAAAAATAAATTTTTAGATTTTTTTAAAAAAATAGGTTACTTGATAAAAAATATTAGAGGACTTTTATAAATAAATAATTTTTGAGAAAAAAGAAATGTTTATTTTATTTAAAATGTGTATTGACAAAAATAAAGCTTTAATCTAAAAATAAATTTATTTTTTGTACAAAATTTGCTTCAGAATTTTTATATAGTTTTAAAGTCAGAGATTAATATTATTTTTAAAATTATATGGAAGTTTCTGTATGTTGTCAAAATCTGAGGGGAGATGAGCTGGCAATTTTTCCTTGTTTTTATATTTATTTTATGGATAAAATAAAATACCTCCCCGAAGATATTAGTTTAAATATTGTCAAATCTCGACGTTTGAATAAATTACACACGTCCTCCTAAGGTATAGCTACATTACAAATGCCCCCTACTGTGAAGTCCTGTTTTTATATGAAATTGGGGGGAAATCTAATGTCATGCTCCATAACTTTCTAAAATCCATTATTACCCTTCCAAAGCCAAATCAGCTCTATCTCCAAACAAAAGGAAATTACTAAAGTGGCCTTCATCCCATTCTCTCTGTCTCTGTCCATCCCCCCCTCTTTCTCCACAACATATACCCTCCCTCCCCTAACCTAGTGCGGGTCACCAGAAATTTTTCTAGCCTGCAAAACCATGATCCAAATTGGCCAATTGCAAGTTAAACCAATTGCATAGCTACTATAGGAGAATCCCAATTGACCCATTGTGAGTACGTTGTGTGATTGTGGGTGTCAATAATAGAAATTGGTGGGTTATTCTATGCCGAAAATGGGTGTTTGTGTTGGAAAGACAGGGGGAGAGGGAGGAGAGGTTGGAGGTGGGGATGATGGGGGGGGGAAGGGACGGATGGGACTATGCGGGGTTGGTTTGGTGGAGTCAGTTGATGCATGCGCCCACATTTATGGTGAGTCGCCGATTGGGATTATGGAGTGGGGATTGTCGTTGGTGGTGGAAGAGGGGGAAATGGGAGAGAGAGAGAGACATCTGATTTTTTATTATTATTATTATTTTTATGTCCATGGTTTTTTAGATTAACATATATTTAGATTAAGAATAAATTGTAATCACTTAACCCCGCATAACACGGTAGTAATACTTTATTTATTTATTTATTTATTCCATAAATTCAATTATATGTAACACCCTCCTTACC
>CM018895.1:7265518-7270518 GCA_009663005.1 Actinidia chinensis | reverse complement strand
ATTAGAAACTGAAGTATATTGACACTAATTCTTAAACTTACAGCAATGTGCACTTGCAAACTCTTCAATGAAGCACTCTCAAGCAAACCAAGAACGATAAAATCTCATTTTTTTCTCAGTAATGTTTGAACAAGGGTGGACAATTAACACTGCAAACGGCAGAAGTTTGGTTGATAACACAACTCTTTTTTTCCAATTGTTGTCGCTTTAGGCGCTCCTCTAATGGCATTTTTTCTTTTCCCATCGCGATGGAAATTAATTTTGGTAAGTGGTCAAAATTTTGATTTTGAAGGAATGAGAATTTCTTGGGTTCCTATACTGGATACATTATATTGGAAGGGAAGTTTGGTTATAATTTTAGTTTCTAGGACTTTTATGACTAGAAAACAGGTTACAGAATTTTTCCATAATTTTGGGCTGGAGCCCAAAGCTCCCATTTTCTTTCACCTTCTAAAAGAGTCTGATTTCTTTTGAGGGTTGCAAGGAAAATTACATAAAAGACTTACAATCTCTCCACTGTATCCTAGAATTTAATTTGCCGCCTATTCTGTTTTACTGCTGCTGACATGCATAGAAGTGACTGGGAAATATTTTGTTGCAACGCTTTCAATGGATTGCTCAGTGCTTATTTGCAACCAATTTTCTTTTCCCTGTGAAAAGAAGCTTATTTCTTTTGTGGGTATTATGGAAAATTACATAAGGAATTACATGGGGTGCAGTCTTGATAATGCTGATGAAATGGGTAGAAGTGACTGGGAAGTTTCAATGCTTTCTTATTTTCAACCAATGTTCTTTTGCTTGCTAAATGAAATACTACTAAAATGCAGTGAAAAGATCGAGAAGTTGCAAGAGGGTCAAGCCTAAGTGGAAATGGGACAACGCGGAGACGCCACTATTGACTTTCTATCTCAATGGAAAAAAGGTTCCAGGAAGAGGGCCCTGCTCTATGCTTTTCTGACTGGTATTTTCTTCCCTCGTGAGACCCACTACTATCATTCTGATGCTTTACCGTGTTTCTTTTTTCTTTTCTTGTATGGAAACTCTATTTTCTTGCACTTTGCACCGCTGTCTTGTTTTTTTTTTTTTTGCTTGGTAAAATAATTAAATTTGCACAAAAAATATTTACAATATACCCTGGGCATACCCAGGGGAAAAGACAAGATGACTAGGTAAATTAGCCAGCCACCAAAACAGAACTACAACTCTTCATGTCTAAAATCATGGTCCAAGCATAAATGCATCTGAATACATGAATTTTGGATACGCCTGATAATAGAGTCTCGGAAATCTAGTCTTGCCCTCAAAAACTCTCTGTTTCTGGCCACATCCAATATTATACCGTGCATGCTAGCTCATTCCGCTTGAAGGTTGCCGGAAAGCCCGTGCCTCTAGCTTCCTTGATCAACCACTTTACTGCCGCTTTTATGGTGTGCATGGCTCGAGTTATGCCTAGCCATCTTTTGAAATTGCTTCCCAAATCTTTTTCCCAATTCTATAGCTGAAAAATAGTGATCAATGTTTTTCATTTTCGTCAGCATAAGGGCAGGCCAAATCTTCAACACAGTTCCATGGAGCTTTTCCCGTGTTTCGGAGGCGGTCTTTTAGGAGGCCCAACCACAAGATGAAGTATACTTGGAGTAATGCTCATGCCACACTAGCTTTAGACTCATGTGTTTATTAGCTCTCGTTTTGGCCTGAAGAATTCATAAGCAAATCTGGATTGAGATAAACATCAGTAGCCCCCTTGCTTCAGACATATAATTGCATTTTGGCATTGATCCTGCTACCTCTATGATCTCATCAGTATGGCCAATAATTGTGCTTTATAGAGGGGAGAGTCGCGTGCTTATTCTTGTATTCCCACAATGAGATTCGGCGTCATGTACACTGGTGGATCCATTGGACCCAGAGGAATCTTTTCTTGGCTTGAATATCCCAAAGGGTCTTGAAATTAAGGCTTTGTCCACAGCTTTTAGAGTTTCCTCTGCCCAGACCGTCCTCCTTCATGCCTTGGGAAGAGTGACCCCCTTCCAATCCACTAAAGGCTTTTTGTTAACGGTACTCTGCAGCGCTGCACTCCCGAAGAAAATTTCTACTGTTGAGTGATTTTTTTCCTACACACCAGCAGGGATGGGAAGATGGAGAGCCAGTAGCAAGCATTCGACTCCTTGAAGAAACTGATACTGATCAAGTTCAGTCCTAAAATACCCGCATAAGAAAGGGAAGCTCCTGCCCTAGCACTATAGTCTGAGAATTTTTCCATCAAGGGGGCTGAACTGGGCTATGGTGAGCCTAGAGGAGCCACCTGGAATCCCCAAGTATTTGAAGGGAAATACGCCAAAGAGCAAACCGGATTCTTTTTGATGTGTTTCCAAATCCTCTGACTAATCAGCAGCAAAAAACGAGATTTACCCATGGTTAGTTTGCGCACGCCTGAGCATTCTCCAAAGTTGATTTAGCTTTTCCATAATCAATGCAATCGAGGTGAGGTGTCTCCTCTGGATAGAAGAACAAGATCGTCCGCATAGGGCAAGAGTGAGTAATTTTTAGTCCCACCTTTGGGATGAAAATTGAAGTCCTTGATTATCTTTCAATACTCCCAAGGACTTCTGGAAAGGTATCAATACAAATCCCAAGAGAAAGGAGAAAGATGGTCCCTTGGCTCTCATGCCCCTTTGACCTTTAAAAAAGCCATGAAGGTACCCATTGTAGGAAAGGGAATAAGAGGTAGAGTTACACAAGTTCATAACCCCTGTATGAAGGTGGGGAAAGTTCAAAGCATTCAGCATCCTCTTATAATTTCCCATCCACTGCACTCCCAACCAGGGGCTTTGCTTAGGTCCACCATTTAGCTCATCTAGGGGAGGGTCCTTTTCGCCGCCTGCCGTGTTGTTCTACTTATAGAGCTCCTGCGTAGATAAATTTAATCATCATCTTCCTTTTTCTGAACATAGGCTTTGCCTGGGCTGGTCAACAATGGAAGTCAGCAGGGGCATCCTTAAGGCAATAATTTATGGATATAACTTGTAGATAACATTGCAAGCAATCAATTGGCTATAATCCTCCACTCTGTCTGAATCCGTAGATTTATGGATCAGGGCAAAGAACTGAATGATTGAATTTGCCTTAAGACTGACCTTAGGATGAAGAATTCCATAACAGCCGCAACAAAATCCCTACCCACAATGTCCCCAAGCTTTCTTGAAAAAATAGGGGAATAACCATCTGGGCATTGGCTTTAATCGTCTCCATACTGAAAAGAGTCCTTCTTTATCTCCTCTTCAGTAAAACCGATGATGAGAATCCTAGCTTGCTCTGTGGTCCAGCTTCTTGCCCCTTTTCGTGCCAGTCAATCGTCTCTATTCCAATTCATGCAACCCCCCCTTTTGTGGCCCAGAATGACCTCTTGTAAACTCACAGTGCACAAAAGCAACAGACTGACTGCTATAAGTGGATCTGACGCCCTCCCTCACGAGTGACTTGAAGAAATGTTGGTTTTAGCTCTCCTGCTCTTGATCATCATTCCCATGACAGAATTTAGTACCACCGTCTGTCGACACTCCTTTCAGTATTGTCTTAGTAGTGCCTGGGTCCACTGGGAGTAGAACGCTGGCCTCAGCCGCAGCCACTTGAGGCAACGGGATCGGAGCACAGAGCACCTTTGTTTTGAAGGATTGTGCATCTGCTGAACTGTCATGGATCAACTGAGCTTCCCGTTTTGTCAAAAGATTCCTCTCCTCTGCCTCTGCCCACCTCATGCCCTGCTCTTGGCTAGCTGGGCTCCGAGCGATATATGCGATTATGTTTGTGTCTGTTCAAAGATTTGAGGGGGTCCTTTCAGAGCTTTAAGCTTTCTGGCACAGCCTACTACAAATAGTTGTTGCACCCTGATATGCCGCTTCTCCCCTCCAAGATTTTGCGAACCCAGACATACCATAAACATTGTCTGCTTAGCCCACCATACTTGATAAAAATTTCCTAAGGATGTAGCTCCCCTATCATTGCTTCCGCGAAGAATGATATTGTGGCAAGAGAAGTGATTGTCCAGGACTAATAATACCAGGAAAATCAACTTCGCTTCTTGGCCTGTGAGACCCCCTTCGAGACCCCATGCCGTTATTCTACCATTGGCCCTGCTCAAGTGTTGTGCACTAGATTTTGCGATTTGTCCAGGTATGTAAGACTCCCCAGTTGCACTTCCGAGTTATCTGAGCACCCGTGTCCCCAGATTGCTAGCAACATTCTTATTCCGGATTTCGAGCATTGGAAACTGGCTGCCCATTGATTCTCATCCTCAAATGTTGAGCACGTTGTTAAAATCCCTAGAAGGATCCAAGGGTTCTGAGAGTAGCTCGTCGTCCAACTCCCTGCTCTCAAGTTATGCATAAGGGGCCGTCTCCACGTGGTCCCCACCGCGTGTTTGAAAGCTAAACAAAACTAATAGTAAAAAGCAACATCAAAATGACTTACATGTAGCCAGCAATGGATAACTTATCTGTTGCGTGTGTAACTAAATAATCCATGTGGTCCTACAATCCGGTGTCTTTTCCAAATGAACTAATGATCCCTGGCCATTTGGGATGACTGAACTGCGCTAGTTGTGCCAATCCACATCTTTCGCCGCTTTCTCCAGCCCTATGCAGCGTTGATTATTCCTTTGCCATCCAATCCATGCTTGATGATTAAGCTTGGTTTTCCAGGAAGCCCCCCCTTATTGCTATTTTATCTCTTTAGATGTTTAAATCCCCAGTTTGCTTCAGAGGCAGGTTTAACCTTGATATTCAAAAGATATGATCATTGACTGTTGGGCGTAGGGGAAGTATCCCCCATGTCCGCACAAATTCTGCTAAAGTGACTGACCATATCCTTTTTTTGTTTGGAACGTTTTGTTTCTTTCTTTTTTTTGCTCTATCCCATCCTTTTGCGATAGGGACTGATAGCTGCAGGAAGAAGCTTTGCTTGGACTTTTGGGTGTAGAGCCAGCGTTTCAGCAATCCGAA
>CM018895.1:7228018-7230518 GCA_009663005.1 Actinidia chinensis | reverse complement strand
TGCCCATGCATTTAGGGCTTTTAAATTTATTTTATTAAAACACCAATTAAAATGAATAAATATTATATTTTTTTCTCAAAATACTATTTATTTATAAGCTATTTGTTTTTATTTTTTTATAAATAAGTAATTTAAAAAAATTAATTGAACTAAATAGTTTACTTTTTAAGTATTCTTAGTCAAAATGTAATAAATTTTGTTATCAAATTTAACAAATTTATTATATTTTTTTATTTATTATTTCCCAGAATACCACCATTAATTCCTAACCTATCACATTTTAATTTTTTTATTAATAAATAATATTTATTTTTTAAAAACATGGAAGGTCAATATTATTTTAAAAAATATAAAAATTTATTGTATTTGTCAGAACTCGAGAAGAGATGGTGAAATTTATCCAAAGAAAAAACAAAGGCCAGAGAGAAACTATTTTTAATTAGTCTGAGCTAGAATGCTAAATTACAAATTTAACCTTGGAAGGCAATTATACGAAACACATTCCATGGCCTTTATATTGGTTACCTTTTTCCTGTATTCCATCTATAGAATACGACACAAATTTTTAAAAAATTTTAAACTATCTTCTACTAACTACAGTTAAAATTTATTCGACTTAATTTAACTGTTGAGATTTCACCTTAAACTATTTTTTTTCTCAAAAAAATATTACTTCATTCTTCTCAAATGTGTGGGGTTCACATACGTTGTGATCTAATAATTAAAAAATCTTTAAAATTGAGCATATTTTTTATCCATTAAATCATATTTTCAGTAGGAGCCACACAAAAAAAAACTAAAACACTCCTGTTTTTTATTTTTCTCAAATTAGCTATACTTTTTTAAAATTATTATACCTTCTAATTTTATTTTTTATTTTATAATAATATATTTTTTCATATATGCATGTAATGTATTTTTTATCTGACGTTTATATTTTATTTATTTTTTAAATTATAAAATTTTAACAAATACACTTGAAATGTGATTTTTTTTAGCATAGGACAGGTAGGTCCTAAGTATAAAACAAGGACGAAAAGTAGATTCCTAATATGGTTTTTGTCATCTTTAATTTTCTACCACTCAACCTTAAAAAGCTGTACCTTGCACTACTTTTTACTTTTGGGTAGAGATTATGGAAACCGTGACAACGTAATCAGCTTAGCTTGTTTTTTTTTTATTTTATTTAGTGGTGTTTGGTTTGCTAATTTTTTGGACTTTTTTTGCAATTGTTTCGGTATTTTTTTTAATCATCTTTTTATTTTTAATTTTTGATCATTTTTTTTAATTTTTTTGATTTTTCTTGACCAAAATAATACTAATGGATCTTAGGGTGACCCATATTCATAATCTGAACTATTAATTTTGTATAGTCTGCATAATTTTATAATTTATTTAGAAAATTATTTTACTATTAATTTCTTGCAAAACAAAGTTACAAAGATTATATGATACTCATATCCGATTAATTTAATTTTTTATTTTGATGATGCGTTCAAAGAGTCATACAATATTAACGGCTTGAATCATAAAAATTCACCTAATGTGGAGCCAACTTGAGAACACTATAGGACTTCTCGTATTGTTTTTAGTGAAGAACTTCAAATATGCTCACACTCAAAATTATGCCAAGATGCGTACGTGTTTAGATTAAGGATTTAGTGCGAATAAAAAAAGTTAGAGGATCCAATTCTCTGATCGTTGGATTTTCTAATTTAATTTTTCCTTTTCTCTTTTCTTTTCATACATCAATGAAAAGAAAAGTTTACGGAAATGGTGGAGTGTGTTTGGATTGAGGATTTGATAGAGAACAAGAAAACATAAATAGATCTAATGGTTTGGAATTAATCTTTTTTCTTTACCTTTTTCTCCTTTCTCAAATCATTCCTAAATTCTTTGATTCAAATACAGCTACAGGCTATGTTTGGATCAAGAAAAGGAATAAGAAATGGAAAAGTTAGTAAATTCTTTAACTTTTTTATTTCTATTTTCTTTTAATTCACCAAATTTTTTGATCCAAATACAAATTCAGAGTACCTAAATTTTGTTTCCTAATAAAAGATAACATTAACATCAATCAAATCATTAGCATAGTATAAAATTTTTCCTGATAAAGCAGAAAGTCACTGCCGAAAGTACAAGCACCAAGTCCCCTACAAAGGAAGAGAATTGGCCACATAATTAACATATAATGCTTCCATCAATTAATGTCAAAGAACATTTTTTTTTTCTGTCCTCTTTTATTTTTTTACTAATAATTACATGTGCCCACGAGCACTACGTAAAAAAAAAAAAACAATCCCTTAGGTGTACTCGCTAGAATTTTACAATGTAAAAAACAGGTAAGATATAAACGTCAGATAAAATATACATTGCATGCATATACGAAGATATATATTGCTACAAAATGGATAACAAATTAGAAATTATAATAATTTTAAAAATTTTTTTGCTAGTTTGGGAGAAATAAGGAAGAAATAAAGAGGTATTTTAATTTTTT
>CM018895.1:7198018-7210518 GCA_009663005.1 Actinidia chinensis | reverse complement strand
CCTTATCTGTGGCAAGTGTTGTGAATAGGGGGGGTTAGGGTTTGTTTTAGAGTGGGTCAATTGGAGTTAAAGCTCTTTGTCTTGAAGGACTTTTCCAGGGCAGCTTTGGTGACAACTCAAGGGGTTGGTCTTTTGTCCTCATTAATTTGTTGTCCTTTGGGGGATCAGAGGAATATGGAATTTGTGAGAGAAAGTGCCCTCTTTCCTTCCCCCTCACCCTCTCTCTATAAATGTTTTTGTCTCTATGCTTAGTGGATGGGAATAAGAGCTGGCCAGATTGTAGTTGTATTCTCCCTCACCACACAAATCCAAACATGTATTACAAAACAAAATAAAACAAAACAAAACACTATTGCTTGTTGGTTAGTGGGTGATAGTGGGAATTTCAAGGAAAGGCTCCTAGGTGACTCCAAAAACACCATTTGTTTTGTTTTCAAAGGCATAGACCATCCACTTGGTGCTATCTTCTGACATTGGGACAAAAAGACAAGGGAGGTGTGGGAACAGACAAAAGTAGATGCAACATTTAACTTTAGGTGTGGAGTTTTAGGTGGGAGTTCTTGGAATATCCTAACCTCCGTTCCTTAAAATTATACTATTAAGTGGGAAATTGTGCTCATATTGCTGTTAACATCACACTAGCACTAATTTATGATACATCTTCAAGGCCTAGTGTCATCCCACACCATTATACTTCTATAGTTTTCTTTGATTACTTTTCTTCTTTTTTTTTTGTTCATCATCTTCTTTTTGCTAACTTGGTGTTTAGTCTGTCAGGATGGATCCAAGGGAGTCGGCTGAGAGCGACTGTCACTTCAAAATTTTTTAAAAAAAAATCAGTTTTATACTAGTATTATTTACCATTAATATTATCAAATTATATAAGTTCGACACTCCAAAATCAAAATGAGTATTGTATTTAACGAGCACTTTACAATTAGTGCTGGCCACTATTAAATAGGCAGGTTAATTAAGTGGATCATTAAGGATAATTATCAATTTTGTGAAGGTACTTGCATCCTCAGATCACAGTTTGTGAGACATTTGTGCACAATGATCCTCCACTTTATGAACAAAATCTTGTTTTGTAGATTTCAAACAATGATTCAGCTATTGCATTCCACGTTTGTGTTTGTTTAACATAAGTGCACACAACACTAGTAGATCCCTAAAAATCTATCTTACCAATAGGATGAGTCCTTAAATCTCCCAAAATCCTTTACCAGTTGTATTTTGGGTCCACAATTCACATTATATTAGTAGCATCTCAAACCCAAGTCTCAAAGACAGGAATCCAATAAATATTTCTAATTTTAAAGGCTACTGATTTTTATGTTTCCTTTTTCTTCAATTACACTATTTTTATTCTTTATTAAAATAAATTTATCAAAATATCCTTCTATGTAGTCAAAAACATATGAGTAAATGGGGTATTTTGGTAAATTAATTATAATAAAGAAAAAAAAAAGTGCAATTAGAGAAACGAGGAGCGTAAAAATTACTAGCCATTTATAATAGTGGTCTTTGTACTTTCATATTTTTTTTTATATAAGTAAAATTATCTAAATACCCTTGTAAATCAATCTTTAAATTATTTTTAATTTGAAAGTGTTTATAAAAGTTTACTAGCAATCGTTTCTTTCGAATATTAGTTTCCAATTTCCAATCAACACCAGGTAGATCTGTATGACATACACGAACACATACTTCACAAGCATTCATAAAAATTCCAACCCGAATTTCTATTTTTATATGTTTTCAAAAAAAAGCTCCATTAATCAATCCCCCACTTTTCCTCTAAATACTCAAAAAAAATATATTCAGGAAAGCTACTTCTACATAACTGGTTTTCTTTTAATTTTTTTTCATAATTTACTTTCCTTCATACTGCTTTTTGACAACGAAAAGAGAATTGCTTGCAACGATCTTCTCTTCGAGATCGCTAAATTCTCTAACTTTTCCATTTCCTTTTCTCTTTTTCTTACTAAATCCATAATCCAAACACATCCCTAACAAATTTCCTAGACTTAGTTGTGTTCAAAGTTATCTGAGATAAGGTGTGAATGGGGCATCATATGAGAATATGACAATTCCTTGGTTTGTATATTATATTTGTGGTTTAGTGAGAGAAACAAGCAATTTGGCTCTATGTTATGCAAGATAGCCTTTTGTGTTAAAGTGGCTCACCATTGGTCCTAACATTAACAATGCTTATTAGTGTGGGTGTTTTCAAGACCAGACATTCTTGCAGCTTTGTGGGTATTTTCTTGTGAGGACTCCAACGTTAATTAGTCCGTCTAAAAAACAAGTACCATAAACTTCACATTATTCAAATGCCTTTGTTAATTAGAAACAAAACATGAAGGGCCCACAAAACTAGGTTTGAGTTTATTCAATGGCTTTTAATTCTCTTAAGGGTGCTATTAAAAAAATTTAAAAAAAAAATCCTAAGAGAAAATTATATTATGCTATTGAGACAATGCTCCAACGTCACTGAGAACTAGATTTGGGATGATCAATAAAATCTCATTAACCATAATACAATTTTTGGTATTAACATACGATTTTGCCACCTATAATTTATTAGTAATTTTTCTTTAGTCCCTCCAAAATCTAAATAAGTTTACCCCTAATTGTCCAAAATTTAGATTTTTTTCTTGAGTCCCTCCCTTTGGAAAATTTCTAGGCCAGTCCCCTACTGCTTAGAACTATATGCATTTTATATAAATATGTGGTTCTAAGAAGTGTCTAAATCATATATTCATGTAATCTTTACGTTTAGAGGCAAGACCTGCATAAATATGTGGTGGCAAGAAGCGTCAATGCCATATATCCATGGATATATTCATGTAGTCTCTCCGTAAAAAAATAACAACTATACAAATATGTGATTCTAACGCATCAGAAACGTCTTCGATAAATATAAAAAAAAAAGTCAGAACTAAGGAGGTTTCTTATTGGTAGCAAACTTGAAGGTGATTGGACAAGACGATGGAGAGATTGAAGAAGGTGACAAGGCACTAATGATCAAAATAGTGGTCTCATGTTTTCATTTGGTTTTGGAGCTTAGTTAGAGACTTGGAATTGTCAAAGCAATGGACAATTCAATCCTTATCTCAACATTCATGGTAATGTGGGTTTGGAATTGATTAGAAGACAAGATAATTTCTAGATCGAATGCCCCTAATTCCAAAAAGTAAAAAAGTTCACGGACAATACAAACCTTATACTTTTTTAGGAAAGAAATAGATTATTTTGTCTTCAGAAGACATTTTTCAAAATTTGTGAATCCTTTTCTTAATTTTCAAGTTCTTCTAGTGACGAAGAACAAAAAAAAAATTGACTAAAAACTGAAGAAAAAATCATTACAGACAAAATAATTTCAAAAAATAAGTTAATTTAAAATATTATCCTGGACAAGACTCAAAATCAAAGTAAAAATCTTAATTTGAAATTGAGAATGAGATATTAATTAGTTTGAATCTTTATAACATGTGCGATCACTATGTTTAGTTCTTAAGTTTGGGCCAGTTTTTAGTTTTGGGGTTTTTAGTAAATTTTTTTCATTATTTTATTAAAATTTTATATTTTTTCAGTTCTTCTTACTTGAGTAATTTAAAATTTTAAATATTTTGTTCAATTTTGAGGGAAAAAATCCATTAAAGACATAAAAACTAGCTTATTCGTCAAGTTAAAAAGATTGTTTTTACTGGATTTTTTCTCAAATTTGAACAAAAATCTTATATTTTTAGATTCCTCTCGTTAAGAGGAACTAGAAAAGTATAAGATTTTAAACAAATAGCTTAAAAGTAGTTCACTAAAGAAAAAAAAATCATAAATCAAAAGCAGCTAAAATAACTCAAAAAATGCTAGCCCAAACTAGGCACTCGGGAGGTTAGACAAGTAAAAATTTATTTTCTTTATAATTTTGAATTTTTTCTTCCAATATCTTCCCTATTTATTTCCTTTTTCATTTCTATTGGTTATTTTCTTTTTTTTTTTTGTAAGTGTTTTAGTATTTTCTCTCCTTTTTCTTCTAAAACAAAACAAGGGAAAATTATCTCTTTCTCATTTTCATTTTATTTTTTTCCAAAACCAGTAGCCCTTGGCTAGAGTTGGTAGGTAGTTTGCAATGGTAGAGAAATAGGAACAAAAAGAGAAATTTCTGTACAATAAAAGGCCTCAAAAGCCTAAGAATCCTTGTGATAATAAAGATTTTTTTACTGTAATTTCCTGTTTGTAGTGAATGCTGGAATCACAGGCTCTAATAATGGTATCAAAAGCTAACTTTCGAGAGTCCACTGAATTTATAGCTTTTGGGAGTGGAAAAGGCCCAAAGTAGACCACCTTCACACCTTGTCTACCCAAAGTTAATTTCATCCCAAATGACTTTTTAATTGATTTGCAACATAGTTACCTGGAAGCTCTATTTGAGAAGGGAGAAAAAAAACTTGATTCAATCAATTAACTTGGAGATATACACTGCAGGTCTCAAAAAAAGAAAATGGAAACATACCTGATCAGTGGCGGACGCAAGATTTTCGTTTAGGGGGGCCGAGCTATACATTTTTAATGGACTTTTCGATAAAAATATTTAAGAGGGGCCAGTTGTGTATAACCAATAGCAAAATAGTCAAAACTAATAGAAATATGAAAAAAAGAAGAAAACAGAATTGAAAGAAAAAGAGAATAGATGGAGAGAGCATCCTGATGGAGTTTTTTAAGCATGCTCTTGCCTCAACTGCTATCCACCAGTTCAAGGGCAGGTCAGACCCATAAAATTAACTTTTTATAACTCGATATCTGGCACAAGAATCAACTAATCCGGGTGACCAATTCCACTAACCACTAAATGGGGCTCAATTAAAGATGGGGCAAAATCCCCGGTGGACTAGTCCAATTCAAGAATTGATAGCACCATAAAAGTTTTTAACCTGAGATTTTGGAAGGAAGCATTCCTCCCAATCACTTCAATCATATATAGAACTCAAAATTCACAGCAAGAAGTTGAAAACTTTGCTGGTAGCATCATACCCAACATTTTAACATTCTATCGTTTCACAAGAATGATTGCTAGCAGAGAGAGAGGCAATCAGCGTGCTGATTAAATGAAGACCTCATGGCTCACTCTAAAGGGTGCCAAGATTTCTTCGCATTTTGAAAATGAAAATGCTAATACCCGGAAGAAAAGCTTGACTTGTATTACTCGAGGTCAGGGTTTTACATCGCAATATTCGGGAGATGACAGATAAATTCACCAATTTGGCGAGGGATTTTCTAAACAGTAATGAATTCCCGTCTAATCCATCAAACTAAACCGTAAAATGTGAAGCCCAGCTATTTATTACTCAACTACTGAGGCCAAATTGATCCAGAATGGAAAGGGATTAACAACGCAAAATCATTAAGAAACAATTTGTTGACACTATCCATCTACTTGCACCATACCTTCCTTAAAATATTAATGTGCTGAATTTTTCAATCAAGACATAGGGCTATGAGGCTGATTGCATTCGAAGGAGCAGATACTTCTGTGGCAGTGATTGTCATATCAGAATCAAATACTGATTCTCCATCATGGATTATCATGGTTACATGGCTAATATTCCTACAAGCTAGTACCCGTAATCTTGAAACATTGTTTTTAAAAGAAAAGACAGAAACAAGTAATTGATGCTTCTCAGATACACCATGAGATAATATCAATTTCAGGGATGAAGAATTTCAAGGATATAATCATATTATAACTGTTAAAAACATGATGAGTTTGAAATGCTTTGAATTCTTCTTGAAAAGAAAAGGATTATGAGATTAAATTCTGTCAATATTTTTTTGGGTAATTAAGCGGTTATATTATGTTAAATTTAGTCCAAAATCTGTTATTTTACCCATACACGACATATACATATGTCATATATGCATATGTACATATCTCATTTTCTTCAATTTCTTGACAATTATATATGTATACACACTCACTCCGTGTTCTGGGTAGAATTTGTCATTGAGTGTCCTTACCGTGTTGTGTCGTATTGAGGTCATACTTCTTAAGTACTTTCACTTTCGATATGGTATGTCTCTCTTCCAGCTTCTGGCTGGTCATATAAAAATGTAGCTGAAAGAGAAACACTTTTTTTTTTTTTTTTTTTTTTTTTTTTTTTTTATTTTTTTTGTTTTTTTTTTTTTTTTGTGGCTGCCTGGATTCCTTTACAAATCAATGCCCAGACAGTTTTGAACAGGCTCCATTTTTTACAAGCTTGCTGGTTAGACGATGCATTCATTTGTCAGGATTTTTATTTCTTATTTGGGATAAGTATCCTACTATCCTTGGTCCAGAATTTACCCCTAACAAAGAGTTGTGACTGGATAGAAACCTTACAAGAAGAGAGTAAGGACGGACGAGAGATAGCGGCGTTGGGTACAAATCAAGAACAGCAATAGCAATCTCTTCTGTCACCTGTGGAACCTGCAATAATGAAGTCTCCAAACATAAATACCGGGTTTGCATACTGGATTGTCATAAATGAAAAAATAAAATGAAAAAATTTGTTTACAGCTGCTACCACTAATAGAAGTTGTAGATGAACCCTGAGCATTCCCTTTGTTAAGTCTAGCTGGGGTTATCATGACAAATAGTATGGTTTCATGTTACACGAACGCATTCCAGAAGTGGAAGATCCACATCCAGTGGCAATACTCTGAAGGTCATCAGCCCAGTTTCTAAAAAATTACTCCATCTCTGGTAAGCCATAGTACCATTTATATGTGTCAAGACACTTTAATAAAATACCTCATAACTGCTTACCACAATATTCACTGTAAGTATGTGAAAAGAGTCATCATGAATAGTTAGCTGACATTAAAAGGCAGCTAGGAAACCTTCAAGTCTGCGACAATCTACGACGCACAGTACGGATACTGGTCCAATATAGGTACAATTGGGGTACGTCCTTATCAAGTATGTTTTTGTAATTTTAAGTAATGAAATACATGATTTATCAATTAAAAAATCAAATGCAAAAATTAATTATTGGCGTAGTTAATTAAAAATTTAAGTTATAAATTCAAGTTTAATAAAAAAAATTAGGTACAAACCAAAATTCAGAGTTATTGCACCAAAGAACCAACTATAACAAAGGTTAATATAATATGCATGGTAATAGAGAAAAAATTCTCATCTAGTTAACTTTATCTCTACGTAAAAGAAAGTACCCTTCTGGCTAGAGTATGATTTGGGTGTATACTAGGTATTTCTGGGGTATGCCACCTACTACCAAAAACAAAAGTCAAAACAATAAGGCTCTGTTTGGATACGTGAATTTCAAATCCCTAAAAATTTGTTAAATAATACATATTTTAAAGTTATTTAAAATGCCTTCATTTTGCTATGAAAATTAAAGGAATGATTGCCTTGATTTAAAATCATTTGGTCTATTCGTCATCCAAAAATACTCGATGAATTTGAAATAAGAACTAAATTTTAAATTCACATATCCAAACAAACTCTAAAGTAAATCCCACGGCTTTAGACGAAAAAGAAAGCCCCCCTTGCTATAAGCATGCTGCTCATTCCTAACGCGACTCTAATTTCTGCGCAGCACCCACAATGCAAGGGTGGTCACGCAAAGTGTCACTCCAAATTTCCTTTTAGGTCCTGTTTGGAAAAGTATTTGAGATGTGTTTGGGTTAAGAATTTATTACGAGAAAAAGAAAAATTTATAAATCTAGCAGTTCAGATTTAGTTTTTTCCATTTATTCTTCGTTTTTCATTTCATAAATCTCTCCCTAAGGCTACATTGAAAAGTTGATAGATCTAGCAATTCAAATTGAATTTTTTCCTTTTTCGAAATATCCTTGAAATATAGCCTTAGGGAGACATTTGTGTGGAATGAAAAATATTAAATATTAATAGTTGAATTCATTAACTTTTTCAATTTTTTTTACTTTTTTTTTCACCAAATCTTTAATTCAAACAAAGCATGCCCACAAGCCATTATGTCCCAATGCCTTTGTGTGGATTCACCTTGAGTCTACCTTCATGATGCGAGCTACTCACTTTATAGAGCATGTTAAGCTGATTGTTTATGCAATAAAATAAATAAAATAAAATAAGTTTATCGAATAACAACACTAACATAACTTGATCGCATTTGTTTTAAAAGAAATGAACAATTATGATTCTGAGATTAAATCACAAGAAATTTGATTTGATCATTCTGGTAAACTATCAAGTTGATTGGATGTTAATACCATGATCTCACCACATTTAGTTTTTTAAAAATATGAATGATATTCGAGAATAACAATAAAGCAAATGTAACACAATCACGTGACAACTATGCTTAATGAGCTTGATTTTCTTTGCACATATCATATACACAACAAATGCTATAAAAAGCTTCATATCATAAATATAGCTATATCATAAATATAGCTCAATATGAGTGTAATTATATTCACTAACCTACCAATGTAGTTTGCCATTATTCACATCCCTCTTAGTGGAAATAGGTCGACCTCATTGTTTTTAAGTAGAACTCACTCTATCATTTCACGTGTGCTGCACCAAGTTGCCGGCAGAATGGCCAGCCCATTGGAAAAAACATTACAACGGGCGCAATCCCCGTGACTCCTGTATATATGTACAGAGGCATGCCACCCACGAAACAGAAAGACATACAGAGAGAAAGAAATGGCATCATTTATCAACCATCCCATCATTTTCTGTCTCTTTGTGATCACCGGAATTGTGATTTCGGGCAGCGAAGTCGCGTTGGGGCAGTGCAAGGGTGACCTGAACGGCGTGATGGAACAGTGCGCAAAGTACGTCCAGAAGTCCGGTCCCAAGGTTGCCCCGTCGACCGGGTGCTGCAGCGTTCTGAAGACGGTGGATGTTCCGTGCGTGTGCGCGCACATTCCAAAACAGGCGGAGGAAATCATCAGCATTGACAAGGCCGTCTACGTTTCTCGCTTCTGCGGCATTCCACTTCGCCATGGCACCAAGTGTGGAAGTAAGACAAATATACTCTCTTCGTCCCATTTCGTTAGAGCATCTCCAATCATACTCCAATATTTTCTAAATAGAAATTCAAGTCGCTCAAATCTCTTAATATAGATGTCCAATCAAGAAATGGAGATAGACTCTCCATGTGTAGTTTCCTGTTTTATGTTGAATAGATTATAAAAACCATTTCTTATATCAACAATATCTTTAAAATGATATTGATATTAATATGTATAATAAAAAATTTTAAAAATTGTAATTGAATTTTTTTGATTTTTTTTATACAGTTGAACTTAGCAAATGATTGACATTTTTGTTTAAAAAAATAGAGAGAAATAGATATTTGGGTTGAAATTGCAATGAATAGTTAAATGAGGAGGATGTTTAGTAATTCTATTGGATCCTCTAAGAGCTGAAATTCAATGAAATCTTTTCTTTTTTTTTGGAACGTTGCCATTCATGTATCTCTTTTCAAATATATTTATAACTATTTGTAGGGATAATTTTGCAAACTTCATATTTTGACTTCAAAGGTGAACAATATAACCAAGGGTAAATTCAACTGAATTGTCTCGAGGTTTCTGAAAAATGTAGTGACCTTGTAGTTTCTGAAATAACATTGATTTTCTTAATTTTTGGACCATTATCAAGATTTTATTTTTTGGGCAAAATTATCGAGATTTCTCTTAGATTTAAATTTTCCATATTTCTTTTCTCAATATACCAATCAAAATAAGTAGACATTTGTTTTTCTTAAAACACCATTTATTCATAAATTACCACATTTTTATTATTTTATCAATAAATAAATTTTTTTTAAATGACCTAAATAGTTTACTTTTTAAGTGCCCCTAATCTAAAATCAGTTAATAAATAAATTGTTTTTTATTAAATATGACAAATTCATTAAAAAAATTGGTTATTTATTATTTTTTTTCAAATACAACCAAACTACCCCATCTTGATTTTTTATAAATAATTAATTTTTATTAAAAAATATTCTATATAGTTTAGTTTTTAGGTGCTCCTAATCTAAACATGCTTAAAAAATAACCTTTACTATCAAATTTAGTAAAAATCATTAAAAGAAATTGGTCATGTGTTGATAAAAACAACTTTTTAATATTTATTACAAAAAAGATTAAATTAAAAAAGATTGATAATTAATAAATAGGATTGTTTTGAGAAAAAAGAGAAAGTCCATTTATTTTAATTGGTTTTTTAAGGAAAAAATTGTGGAAGTCCTAAATATAAGGGACAACATTGTTATTTTTTTAAAAAAGAAATAGCTCTAGAAAAATCTTGATAATAGTTTAAAAAATTATAGAAGAAGTAGCTATATTTGTCAAAAACTATAAGAGAAGTCAATGAAATTTACTCTATAATCAAACATTGTAAAAGTAATCTCATGAAATAAACTCATTACTTATCGCATATGGAATAAGAGCATCTCCAAACTCAATACTATTTTATAGACTCAAACACGTATTTAGAGGATGATACTATTCATAGTAATTCCAATCACAATTCTTTATTTCTCGCTATTTTTCTAACAATTCACTCATTTATGTTAAAAACTAAGTATTTTTCAACTCCTCTCCCCAAAAAATAATTAATTAAATAAATAAATAAATATCATTGCTTTTCCAAAATTCAATTATTTAACTAATTTCTCTCAAAAATATATTCAAATTCCTATGTTTTACAATTTTTGTTCAATACATTTAACATTGATATCATTGTAAACGTACCATTGATATATTTTCGATAGTACCAATTGTACAAAAAAAAAAAAAAAAATAGATATTAAAGTTATACGTAATTGAATATTAAATTCCCATCATCTAAAATAGAGGGTCATTTTATATATTTTTCCCCATGCGGCATCTATATTTGGAGGATCAAAGCTCATCCGATCCCAAATAGAAAAGCAATTTGGGGAATGAGTTGGAGTTCATCTATATTATTAAATGAAGATGTGGGAACGATTTGGAAATACTCTTGAAACTGTGTGTTTGGATTAAAAATTTGATGAGAAAAAAGTTAAAGTAAAAAAAAAATCTTAGAGAGTCCTTGTTATTGGATTAAGTGAGGTTTCCTTTTTCCTAACTAAAATTCTCAATTCAAACACAACATTAAAAACATATGGACCTCCTAGTATTTACTTATCCTCCCTATTCCTCCTAATCCAATCCCTCGAAACAATCTATCCCGAAGACATGCACAAAGGCCATAGTGTCAAAGAACCCTTTTATATATTAATTGGAATGCGAATAATTGATAATTTTCTTTTTAAGTCTAACAAACTTACTAGGCGTATCTTCAGATTCTGACACTGTTTGAAAAAAGAATGTCTTGAGAAAGAAAAATAGAAAGAGAGTTAGATGATCAAATAATTCCAAAAAATAGATTCTTCTATCTTTTTCATTTTATTTTTCATTTTCTCTCGCCAAATCATTTATTCAAATATAGCCTAAAAAGTGAAATTTTGTCCTGTTTCCTAATTTCATATTCTCTGCACATATTGATGCAGGTTACACAATTCCATGAAGTTCTAGTAAAGGCAGGCAGGGATCTATGTTTCCTAATTCCTATTTACTGTAATAGTGAATAAATCTGGGTAGCCTCAACTTTGTCCCTTTCATTACAATCAAATACAGCTTATACAGCTGATCATGAATGTATCTCAAGAGTCAATTAATGTCTAAAATTCTTGTTTTGAGTTGGGTGTGTTGATGGCAAGTCTCGCTGATCGGGATGGAGATGCGTAAAGTAAGTAAAAAAAAAAATAGTTAAGCTAATTTATTAATGATTTATTTGGAAACAATGAGTACTTTTGCCCGATCAGGGACTTAAAAGATATTTACATATTGACAAATGATATACAAAAAGAAATTCCATACAGAATTCTGATACTAAATGACTAGCATTCAACCCGTGTTACGCACGACTGCGTTGAGATTTTGCAATTATGATAGCATAATTTAGGAAAAAATTTAATATATTAATTTAAAATTGTACATTTAATTAGTTTTGACCAATCAAACGTAGGTATGCAGTATTTTCAAGTTTATAAAATATAAAAAAAATAAGAAAATTAGATGGAGGTTTTCAGCATCAAAATGATGACGACTTATTACAATAATATATAGAATAGATTAGTGGATATCAATTAATGGATGAGAATTACTATCTCAAAAAAATGGTTGGGAATTGATTGACTATCTATTAGCGGTGTGTGTATATATTGTTTGCATTCAATACATTGTGAGTATATATTGTTTCCATACTAAATGGAAAGGTCTTAGGTGTGTGTATATATTGTTTGTATTCAATACTAATAGGTTGATTGGCTAGTATTTATAAATGGAAAGACATTATTAATTATTACCAAATTAATAGAATTTTTCAATTATAATTTTTTATTTTAATTAAAAATTCATTCTCGCGTCATTCTTCTGGCATTTTATATATGCATCTAATGTAAGAATATCCT
>CM018895.1:7108018-7110518 GCA_009663005.1 Actinidia chinensis | reverse complement strand
GATTGAGATCGTCTTATATTTGTGCATGGTCGATCATGGTAGATTGGGACATGTTATTTGATTCTATTCGTTAGATTAGTTAACATGGGAATATTTACCAAAAAATTTAATATTTAAAAAATACTCACAAAGTGAAGATGTGTGGAGGCCCAAATTAACAAAACACCTTTTCAATTGTGGAAAGAAGTACTGAACCTCTTGATTTAATCATAGTGATTTTGTGATGACTGAAATTTGTTCAAACCGAGGACGGTTAAAAAATATTTTTATCACTTTTATAGATGACAGGACAAGGTAATGTCATGGACTGCTACGAAAGCAAGGATGAGGCATTAACAAGTTTATGCCAGTATAAAACTGAAGTTGAAAATCACTTGGAAAAACTAAAAAGTTTAAGAGTTGATAGGGGTGGTTGGGTGAATATGAATAACCTTTATGGTGTGAGTTTGTTCAACATGGAATAATTCACCAAAACTACTGCACCCTATTTCAACAAAACAAAAATGGTGTTGCAGAAGAAGAAAAAATGAACTTAAAGAAAATGATGAATGCCAGGTTGATAAGTTAGGTTTACCCCAGAAACCTTTGTGGGAGAAAGCAATTCTTTCTGCAAATTACATACTTAATAAGTTCCTTACAAGAAAAACTAAAAAAACACCATATGAGGTTGGAAAGGTCATTTAACCTTCCTACAAAATTTGAAGGTGGGGGTGTTGGCTAAGTTGCACTTACCTTACTAAAAGGGTTTATAAAAATAGGATCGAAAACTATTGATTGTGTAGTTCATAGGATATGCAAACAAATAGCAGTGCTGATCGATTCCTAGTGCATAAGAGTGAAAATCCTGATATCATGGTCAATACGGTTTATGGAATCTAGGAATGCCATATTCTTTGAGGATGTGTGCCCATATAACTCGACACAAGAGTTGAATACTTCGAAAGAGAAGTATGACATTGCTATAGGCGTGACCAAGATCAAATCCGGAATTTGATCAAGACGAGGAAGAGGAAGGTTGAAACCTAGACGTAGCAAAAGAGTTAGAACGTCAAATCTTTGAGACCAGATTTCTAACTACTTGTTAGAAAATGAACCCCAAAAGTTTAGAAGCTACTATGTCATCTCCGGAAGCTCCTTTATGGAAGGAGCTAGTAAAGTGAGTTGAATCCATCTTGCAAAATCATACATGGGAATTGGTGATGAATCTTCAGACCAGGTTGTTAAACCACTTGGATATAAGTGGATTTTTAAAGAACGATGAATTAAAGCAGATGTTTTCAATTGATAAATACAGAGCAAGGCTTGTAGTAAAGGAATAGGCAAACCGAAGGATGATTACTTCGATTACTTATTCTACTGGCACGAGATAACATCCCTTAGAATAATCATTGCCTTATTGCAGAGATTATTTAACTAGAGATACATCAGATGGATGTTAAGGAAAGCATTTCTCAATGGTGAATTAGATGAAGAAATCTATATGAACAACCGGAAAGGGTTTGTAGGTTCTGGACAAGAGAATAATAAAGTGTTGTAATGTAAACTTGAAGTCTTTATACGGACTTAAGCAATACCAAAACAATGGCATGAGAAATTTGAAAGTAATGTGTCAAATTCATTCAAAATCACATGAATGTGATAAACGTTGTCTATGTGAAGAACACTGATAAAGGGAATTTTTTATTATTTTTTTGGTCCCCCAAAATTATTTGTCTGTATTGGCGAATGACATGCTCATCGATGGTAGTAATAATGATATGATTAAACTACCAGAAAATGGTAAACTCTAAGTTTGAAATGAAGGATATGGGTTATAGCCAGATGTGATTTTAGGAATAAAAAATCAAGTAGGACACTGATGAATTATACCTTGTCACAATACACTATGTTGATAAAATTCTGAGAGTTTTAGCAAGAATGATATAGTGTGGACAAGAAACACCTATTGATCCAAACCTCATTTGGAAAGAATATAGGTGAAGGTTATATCGCAATAGAGTATTCCGATCATTGGGAGTTTGATGAAGCTTATGAATGCCAAAGGCCAGATTTAGCTTCTGCGGTAAGTAAGCTGAGTAGTATACTCATAACCCAAGTGGTGATCATTGGCAAGCTATAATTTCGGGTTTTAAGATACTTAAGATATAACCCAAAATACGGTCTACACTACCGAGATATCCAGACAGTCTAGAAGGGTACAGTGATTGCAAATTGGATATCCGATAGTAGAGACTCTAAATCCACGATGGATATGCTTTACAGTTGGTGGCGTTGCAGCTGTGTCTGGAAGTCATCCAAGAACAAAACTGTTATAGGCAAGGTCCACGATGGAATCAGAATTTATAGCTTTAGATTAAAGCTGGAGAAGAGGGATGAACTTGAATGGCTTCGTCACTCTTATGAGGAATGTCATGTGTGGCCTAAGCCAGTTTCTGCAATATGATCCATTGCGATAGTCAATCGGCAATTGGAAAGAGCAGAAAATAAATGTTATACCGGT
>CM018895.1:7033018-7035518 GCA_009663005.1 Actinidia chinensis | reverse complement strand
GCCGCCGCACGGATTTGCCGTCTTTGGAAAATTATCCATCTCTTCCTTCCGCTAACCTCTACCAAAGTTTCAGCACCCATCGGGGAAGAACAACCTGCCGACCACCATATCCAATCACGGCCTCAACACCCTACAACCCATCAACAACCTCAAATCCAGTTGAACTCAACCTCCCACTTCCTCAATTGACCAAACCAGCCACTGTTGAGTCTCGAATCCTATCCAAAATTGCTCCAAATCGTCTTTTGATAGCACCATTATATTTGTATCGACGAGACGATTCCAAAACATCAAACACAGTCGCCAAAACACCTCACACACACCCTCACACGCCGCCAACCTATCGGCGCGTGAGATCCACTCGCCTCCGTCAGTGCCCACGTCATCTTTACTGTTTGTGGGAGATTGGAACCAATGAATAAACCACTTTTAAGACCTTGTATCTAAACTCAAGATGATTAAGTTGGTTTATAGTTTACCACCCTTAGTTTGAAGGAGATGTTAGAATATATTTAGAATATATTCTAATACAGAGTATATTCTGAATATTTCCCTGATTCATACACTACTTTATTTACTTTATTATTGTTTTCTTGTGTAAACTATTCCTTCTAGATTTACTCTATATAAAAAAGACTTGTATATATTCTAAGTAATTCAATCTCAATATAAGATTTCCTTTTTCTGTTTTTCAACTGTATCTATAATATAAATTTTGTATGATTTTTCTCTAGAAAAAATTTCAAATCCGGAAGTATTTTGAGAAATCAAAAAAAGTTGAGATTTTTTGGAAGCGATCGTAAGAATACTATGATAAACACATTTAGATATTACATTTTCGATACATTGGATGGGATGCGTTATAACGATGTCGTCTCATGGATTCACATCGTGCTAATAATTTGGTCACAACCTAATGGAATTTCTTCCTATTGAAGTGAATAATTAAGCTCAGTTTGGGCTACCTTTCTGGGTTAATTTCTCAAATACACCCTCATCCATGGACATATATCATGAACATCCCTCAACTATAAAACCGATCATAATGACCACTCAATTATTCAACATTAACATGAACACCCCTCCATCCATAATCCAACAAGCAGCGTGACGAAAAGTGGTTAGAGGACAGATTTTTTTTTTCAGAAATGCCAAACATGCCCTTTCCACCCTTTCAACCCTACTACACACCCATTATATAAATTCTTAAAAGAGCAGCGTCCCACTTCTCCATTTTTCCTCCTTTCTTGTTGTGAAATCTGGCTAGAAGAACCAACAATACCAACACCAACCAAGAAGGCTTCAATGAAAAATACACATAATTTACATTAAAAAACACAAAAGTTACTTTAAAATTCACTAATTTAATAAGTACCAAAATATGCCATATGTAAAACATCTAGGGTTTTATGCATACCTTGCGTTTTCAACTTCAATGCAAGACTGAAAATGATGATCAACATCCCATTTTAGGGTTACACTTGCACACCCTTCTTTCTAGTCTTCAATTATGGTAACTCTTTGAATCAGAGCTAATCTACAGGGTTTCAAGCAAACTTATGCAGAGAAGAAAAAAGTGAAAGCGAGAGAGGAGAAAGAGAGAGTGAGTTTGTTTATAATAAAAGCATCGCGTAAGGATATGGGTAGATATTTTAAAGTTATTTACGGCATTTCATTGCTTCCATTAATGGCATTAGGGTCTTTTAGATTTTCAGTAGTTGAGAGAGTCACTTTGATCATTTTATAGTTAACGGGGTATTAGTGATCACGCCAATAGAACGCGGGGGAGACGTTAACCTCTAGCTTTTTTAGAGTTATTTTAGTTGTTTTTAATTTTAAATTTTTTTTCTAAATTTATCTCGCAATTTGATCAAGATTTTATTCTTTTAAAGAGATCTAAAAATGTAAAATCTTTATTTAAATTTGAGACAAGATGGCTTAATTTTTGAGTAAAATTTTTTTGTTTTGTTTTTAGTGATAAGTTTTTTCAAATTTGAACAACTTTTTATATTTTCAAATAGTGGAATTTGGGTGAAAAATTAGTTGTATTTGGAAGTTACAAAACCAAAATAAATTGTGTTTTTTTATAATTTTATGTATTTGTTATATGTGAAAGTCTTGTTTTTCTTTGTTAATCCAAATCGACTAAATAACTGGACATCCACTTGAATCATGTAAATATTAAGTTTGAATATTTATATTTTTCAATCAATTTTGGTTTGAGTAAATACAAAACCGACTAATTTGGTTTAGTGAAAAAAATTTATGTACACCGACTAAATCGAACAGTTTACACCCCTAGACAAAATATTCTTGTTCTCCAATATAGTTTACAACTTTTATAATTTTAATAGATATTCTCTAACCCTTTTCTAATCAAATTTGAACCTATACCAATTTTGGGCAGTCAGTCACTTCAAGCAAAAGAATAAATACACTTATTTTGTTCGCTTCTTCATTAATTTCCTTCTCTTGTTTATAATCGTACAAGCTTTTGGTG
>CM018895.1:7025518-7028018 GCA_009663005.1 Actinidia chinensis | reverse complement strand
CCCTTGAACTAGTTTTTTGCGCAAAAATGACAAAATTACCCTTTAATTTAGGGCTTGCAATTTTTCTCCTCAATAACACCAATTAAATTAAACAAAAAATCTCTCTATTTTTTATGTTTAAATTAGGACACTTAAAACAAAATATTTAGATTATTTTGTAATTTTTTATTGTTAACAAAATTTTATTTTTTAAGTACATTTTTATTATGAGTAGTACTTGACAACTCAACTCTTTAAATTTATTTTAAAAAATTATTTACAAATATTTATTTATTTTTATGAAAATGAATTAGTTTACAAATAGATAATGTTTTGAGCAAAAAAAAAATATTTATTTATTTTTATTGGTGTATAGATTGTATTGAGAAGAAAAAATTGAAAACCCTAAATCAAATAGAAAGTTTATATTTTTGCACAAAAATTAACTATAGAAAAGAATTTTGACATTAATTTCCAAATTAAGGAAAACCAATGTTATTTCTAAAACTACATGAAAGATACTTGTATTTGTTAAAAACCTCACGAAAAGTCAGTGAAATTTAACCAAATATAATTATAATCGGTTCTAAAACTAGATTTTTCACTTAATCAATTTGAAATAAATAATATCAGCTTCATTTATTCTATATATATATATATATATATATATATATATATATATTTATATTCAAAAAATAAAAAGAAAATGCAACGTTGTCGTATTTTTATCTTGAACATTTTGAGTGACAAATTCTGTCTCTTACTGCATGCAAACACGGAACAATTATAGAAACATTATCTCAGCCAAAGGTCGAAGTTAATACCTTTTATTTTATCTTATAAGATTTGCATAAAAATTTGCTGAAAAAAAATTATTACATGCGAAAATCAAGTTGATTGTACATGCATTAAGAATCACATAATCGATTCACTTCTTAAACGAAATGGATGGTACACCCTAAAAATATTGCACGCATAATCGATTCAAGTCTTAAACGAAATGGACGGTCCACCCTAAAAATATTGCACTTTTTTCAAACAGAAATTGATATATTTTGTTCGCTAGCGATTTTTAATTTGATATTTTGCATGCATAATCTTCACAATTGACTAATATTTTACATGTTTGATAACTAATTAATTAAGCTCATAAGTCGAAATTTTAAACCTACGAGATTACAAGAAAAAAATCATTGGAACAAAGATACAACGTTATTAGTGACAAGTGGTATTCTCAGCCAATAACAAACATCATATAAGTGTTTATAATAGATTTCGATCTACCTAAAAATAAAAAAATCTAGCCATAAACATAATAGATTCACCACAAGCATGGCAGTTACTAAATTTTTAAAAGTGACAGTTACATTTAGACAATGGGTTTTCTTATTTATTGTATAATTTTAAGCCTAGTTTGGGTTAGGTTTTTTAAATTAATTTATTTATTAAGTGAACTTTTTTTCATCATTTGTTCAAAATTTTATATTTTTTTGATTACTCTTAACGAGAGAAATTAGAACAAATAAAAATTTTGTTCAAATTTAAAAAAAAAATTCCAATAAAGACCAAAAAAATTATTTTTATTTGATAAATAAACTAAATCTTGTCTTTAGTAAATTTTTTTTAATTTGAATAAAAAAATTACATATTCAGATTTTTCTCGTCAAAAGTGACCGCAATAAAAAATTCAAATGATAAAAATAGTTTACTGACTGCGATAATATTCAAATCAAATCAGCTAAATTAGCTCATAAAAAACTAATTTAAACTAAGCATTATTATTGAACAATGATGTCATGTGTAATTAATACTTCCTCTGTCCTCTTTTAATTATCCACTATTTATTTTTTTTTGTTGCCTCTAAATATTTGTCTATTTTTAACTTTTGATTAATAAAATGTTCTACCATTCCCATTTTACCCTTCTTTACTTAAATTCAAATAATGAGGTTAAAACTTCAAGTTTTAATAAAGTATAACTAATAGTAAATCAAAAAAAATAAAACAATAATTGTATTGAATGTTGAACAAGTTTGGTTATATTCTCGAAAAATAAAAAATCACTTTGGAAATGAGTATGTATTAAATGGTAAATTAGAAAAGTTGAATTTTGTTTTAAAAATACTCTCTCCATCATCGTTTGAAGTATCACTATTCTATTTTATATTGTTTAAAAATAAATGTCCAAGTTAAAAAAAATTTAAAAAAATACAATTTGTCCCTATTACCCTTTTTTTTAAATAACATTTCAAACTAAAATAAAAGGTCAAATGCAATTATTGTACGGATACAATTGAAATTCAATAAGTTTTTTGAAAATTGACACGGATGCAATGGATTTTAACCCATGCCACTCCGAGAGAATGGGTCAAGATATGGGGAGCAAATTAGAAAGAACCAAACAGGGCCCTAAAAAAAAGCGGTCTCCACTTGGAAAGAAAGAGAAAAGAATGGCCCCATCCGTTTTCCAGTTTCAAACCCTACGTGTCACATCGCTAGTCCTCATCTCTCTCCCCCTCTCT
>CM018895.1:6965518-6970518 GCA_009663005.1 Actinidia chinensis | reverse complement strand
TGCAAACGACTAACTTAAAAGTCGTATAAGTGAAATACGTTGAGCTACTACTACTACCAAAGTGTGAGAAAATTTTCACACTTTGAAGTATGTGATAATTAACACACTTTGAACCAATAGCAAAGTGTGAGAAAATTCTTCACTTTGCAAAGCCAATATTGCACAGAGATGAAGTGTGAAAAAATTCTCACACTTCAAAGTATATATAAAAATTCACGCACTTTGAAACACTTAGCAGCTCCAGCAGCTCTCCTTCCTTATTCTTTTAGACAAATTATGAGATAAACTCTTAAAAGACCACTCCAATAGTTACCTTAAAAGGCTCTCTAACAGAAAATTCTTACACTTTTTATTTTATGTAATTTTATATTCTATTCAACATGATTTTTAAATGATAAATTTTATGATACGGTTGGTAAATATAAATTTTGTAACAAAAATTATATTATTTTAAAATTTAAAACGTAAAAAGATATAAAAAAAAAATCACATTACCGTACAACTCTACTTAATTGGGTGTACTTATCTGTGACTCAGTGCCGGCCCTGAATTTCTCTAGACCCCAGTCCGAACCTTAATTTGGGGCCCTTTACAAAAAAAAATTCTCATAAAAAATAATACTATATATTGAATCAAGTGAAATACTACTATTAATTTAGGCTTAAGCATTAATCATGTGGTTAGACTCTACTTAAGTTATTGGATCAATAATTTATTTGTACGCAACTCATCCTCGCCTTGTGACCTTGACCTGCTGCCTCCTTAACCATCACAAAACCTCTCCATCCCGCTGCCCTTACAACCACAATACCCTTCGCCACCGTCTCTACAACCACTCGAACATGCCCCTCGCCTCCTTCTCTGCACTCTCTGTCATAGATATATAAACAATCATTAGCCCCCATGCTATGTAAGGATAAGTAATTACAATGTTCAAAATGTTTATTTAGTTATTTAATCAATTTTAATTTTAAAACTTAACATAAAATTTTATTTATATTGTCAATGAACTTTTAACTTTAATTCATTACGAGTTTTTAAAATTAAATTTTTTAGAAGACTATTTAGCCCAACGAAAAGGTTCTAAATTTACTCCATAATTTTATTTGCATAATTCTTATTGGATTGAAAAACGAATGTGAACATGAAAAGAAAATAGTACTATTTTCATATAAAAAAATGTATTTTTTTCATTCACGATGTAGCTAAAATGAGAATAATAGAACACTATAATTACTCTGTATTTTGTAGGGATGTAAGAGTTTTCTTTCTTTCTATTTTTTTTAATCTGGTATTACTTTCCTATGGAAGATTTTTTTTCCTAAAAGCAATCTTTAATTTCTGGTTTATTTTAACAAAATATGTATAAAATTAAATAAGAAAAAATAGATTTATTAAGAAAATGCCACGTAAAATATAAACGATATGACGTTTTTAAATTTTTTTAAGAAACTACATTGATTAGTATATAGTATAAATATAGAATTTCAAGGCCTGACAGTTAAACCCAACTCCTACTGGGATGCTGAGAAGATGCTATTTGCTCTATACACCATCATTGTCAAACCAACGCCCCCATCGTCAGCCACCACCATCCCATCTCTTCCCTCCCATTTTTCTCTCCTCTCCTTTGCAAAACCCTAATCCCCATCCCCATCCCCATCCCCATCCCCATCCCCATCCTTCCCTTTTCACCTCCCTGTAGTCTCCACAACAACAATGAACAACCATCTACAAACCCGTCCCCACCACCCCTACCGCGACCCTATCCTCGTCCCCCCCTGCCATCACGAAATCCTAACTTCTCCCCATCTGCAAAAACCTAGCTACCGTGAAACACTTACAGTGTGGTGCAATTGATTATGTGCCCGATGCAAATGGAATCAGGAACAATGCATTCAATCTGTGATAAAGTCATCAATATGCTGGGACTCAGCAACAATGTATACAATCTATGATCAAGGTCATCAACATGCATGAACTTGATGGAGGCATGTTGATGTGTTATTGCCATATTGGAGTAGAACGTGAGAAAAATAAGAATGCCATTTGCCTGTTTTTTTTTTCCAATTACATGTTGATCCTGTAAAGAGTATACATAGGCTTTGTATTGAAGAGACCTCAAAATGTTCCGTTTATTATTTGGCATTGATCAAGTTGACTCGACAACCCATATCAATACTTCCCAAGACAAAGACGATCAGTACGCATGAACTTGACAAAAGAATGTTGATGTCGGGTCATTGCTATATATGTTCGTCGGTTCTCAATGTCAATTTTATACTTTTTTTGGGATGCTATGCCCATCCTGGTCCTCTGAGATCCGTGGACTTCTTTACGTACACATCGCAATGAAACTTCCATTTTTAAAATTTATCTCACTATTTGTCATAAGAAGAGTGCTTTGATATTATTGTACCTTCTATTCTTTTATTTTGCAGCTAGGCCAGGATTTCAGGGGCCAGATGGTTCTACTTCTACAAAGTCACACTTGGAACCTGTTCCTACCTCTGAAAAGGGCCTACTTCCTGCAGGATTTGTTTTGGAAGATCCATATTCTCATTATATATACATATGTAGAAAGATGGATGATACAACTGCTTTAAGTCACGTACCCTCCTACCCGTTGTCAGCTGGTGTTATAACCTACCATACAAGCAAGCGGGTCATTTTCTTTCTTAAACTTCAATGTTTACTTTTATCCTTTTCAGCTTACTGCTACTTGTACAATCCGAGTCATTAGGCGTCCTTGGAGCTAACCGTTCTAGGCCTGGTTTGAGGTTTTATTTATCATGCTTTGCCTGGAGAGGTTAGCTTTCAAAAATCAACAGGAAATGAGGAATAAATGAATCCTGACTGAAAAATACTAGGCAAAATAAATTTCTCCTTTAGATCATGTTGTCTGTATCGTTAGAATTGTATAAATTGTTTCAATACCAATAGTTGTAATATGAACTATTATGTATGAGTAATGTAACATTGCATAACTTTGACGTTTATTCTTCTAATTGTTGGATTCATTCCTAATATGCTCAATGTGGAGGTAAGTCTTGGGAAAATCCTTTTTCGGGTCAATTAGTGGAATATAGGCATAATATCCATGAACGTGGTCTTGCTACCGTCAACATCCATCCCCACAACATCTGTCTACCCCCCTTGACTGTCATATCCTGCAACCCATTTCAGTGGTCTCTGTGTCCGGACCTTGTGTCAATGATTGGGGATGTGGGCATACGGTGGCATAAAGCCAAGATAAGGATTTGGCAATCATCATTACGGATCTTGTGTTGAGTCAATGTAAGGTGCTGTTTAATCCACAACCTATTCAACTTCTTCACAACCGACAGTGAGGGCTGCATAGTTGGGGAAGGGGCAACGGGCTGTGAACTTAAAACTTCACAAATATGATGAATGTTATTCGTTTTGGTGTTCCTTGATTTTAATTTGATTTATGTAATGTATTGAAATTAGCAGAACCAAATTGGAGGGGAGAATTGAACCACGGTCTCAAATGCCTTCTCTTTCCCAGGAATTCTGGACTGGCTAACAAAATCGATATATGTTTATTGGATGTTAGTTTGCCGATATCCTTTAATTGAAATGTTACTTGTCTGATGTTCTCTATTATTTTCAACGTTGACAGCTCTTTTTATATTTTTAAGTATTTCATTCAGCTGCTATTTTTTGGGTATGTTTGTTATCTTCATCACTGATTTTTTTTAGCTCAACCTATACATTTTGCCTAAGATATAAATTGTAGATGTTTTTTTCTTTGCCTGTCACTGTGATAATGATACTTTCGCATTACATTTGTGTATATTTGTAACCGTGATGGGGCTGAGCAGTTGGTGATCGTCAGTTGTGGTCAGACTTGGTGTTGGGGACGGAGTTATTGTGGAGTTTGAACAAATTAAGGTTGCATATACATATATTTTTGGAGTATAGGTACACTGGTATATGGAGTGTGATGAATGAGTGTAGGATTACGTTTCAAAGCGGGTGTAAGAGGGAGGAATCCGAATCCTGCCTCGTAGTTTCCTGCCTTCTCCGTCGCTTCATATTCTTTAGTTCATGTTACTGTCAGCCTAAGCGAACCAGAAAGACAGATTTATACATCTTGACCCAAAAAGAGTTTGTGGGTAACTAGCAAAGCTCAAACAATATTTTCATTTGCTAGTACCGACCACAGGTTGCTTGCATATATAATTATTTAAATTATATATTAAAACTTGCTTGTATTGCTGTGTTACTTTTAAGTTTTAACTCCCAAGAGTCCTTTCATTGAACCTGGTCTTGGAGTAAAGTTACATGTGGTGCAGAAAAGTTAGTTATTTCACGCTTGGATTGTTTTTTTTCCCTGAATTAGTCAATTTTTGAACTGGATACGGAGTTAGGGTTTGGTCTGAATGGAGTTGTGGGGAATGTGAGTATAAGCATTTTAAGAACTTTTGTTCCTTCCATTCGGGATAGAGTACAGGCATTTAAGAACCTTTGTTTCTTCTCTTCCCAATGGAACTGGGAGGAATCAGAGAGTTTCTCATTATGAAATTATTACCTATCAACTTATGCAACACCTTTCTCTTTACTATCACTAGCAAAAACCCATGCGATGCAAAGAGCACAGTGATATTCGCTAATTAGGGAAAACTTAAACTTTTAGGAGTTGGTACTGTAGCATTGCCGTTTTTTGATATTAGTTTTCAAAATATGAACTCCATGAAGTTTCCAAATCCCAATCCCCTGCTGTTTAGCCAAGTATGGCTCAATAATTGGCAAAGCCATTTATGGATACATCACCATTTTGTACTGGAGCTCCAAGTGACCCAACAGTTGTGATGAACTAATTTAGGAATAGCTGTAACATTACCAAAGTAATTTTGTTAAAATATAGAAAAATTGCACTTCGAGACAAACTAGCAAGACCATAAAGAAAGTGAAACAACAGAAATAAACCACCAAAGCTAGGGGATATACAAATCAAAACTGCCCAACAAAGGGTG
>CM018895.1:6805518-6810518 GCA_009663005.1 Actinidia chinensis | reverse complement strand
GATTGAAAATTGGATTAATTACATGTTTGGTCCCTGCATGGCCATTTCGGTCGCCAATAAATCAATTGTGTCAATTTGGTCCCTAATGTTTAAAATGTGTTGAAGATTCCAAGTAGCAATCCGTCTGATTCACCATCAAAATTAGGGGATTTTTTGGAAAATTACAGGGAAACAAAGGGTATCTTGTTCTTTCCACCGATCTTAATCCTCACCTCCTTCCCCAAGCCAACTTCTCCCTCACCCACAAACAAGGCACCCGTGTTCTCCCCCCACATTTACAAACCCCATCTCCAACCACTTCCTCGCAAACCCACTCCTCCCCCCGTCAGCTCCACCGCTCCAAAGCCCACTCCCCACCTCCTCTACCAACCTCGGCCCACCATTTCCCAAAATCCCCCCTTCAATAGTAAACACACCCCAGATGTATGTATAGCAAACATATTAATAACAAATGACAGGACTCACTACACTAAGAAGCACGTACACAGACATGTGGCACAACACAGACACAGAAATTAAAAAATATATAACACGATGATGGGGGACAAGCACAAAAAAACAGAAAATTTTATATATCTATGATGGGTCGTATAAAAGATAAGCTATTATTGTATATCAATTAATTGTTCGAACGACGATCACAAAGTAATGTACACTATGTTCTAAAGGCTAAAGTAGAGAATATGCATAAAATTATGTTTTCTTATGCAAAAATGGGAAGTCTACGGTTAAACTGAATGATCCGGTATGTAAGAGATAAGTGTCAAAAGTATTGAAAACTATAAAAACTAGAAGGATATGTTTGGACGTGCGCTCAACATGCGTCTAGAAGTGTTTGATGCCGTGTCGTGTCGTATCGGTGCCCAACACAGTGTTCGACACAACACGCCACATTCTTAGTAGTGTCCCTGCTTCTCAGCTCACTACCGAGTGTGATGCCAACAGGTGTTTAATAAGCCAATCAAACTAATCTACAAAAGAAATGAAATCTGCCTATTATACGATACATAAGCACAATAAAGGGAAATTGCACGAATAGAAGCCAACACAAATGAGAATTACATTCATAATATGCAAACTGAAAGCTGAAAAAAATTATTAGGAAAATGAGACTAACAAGTAAACATGGAGAAGAAACAGAAAAGGAAGAAAAACACTTGTCAATAACAAAATTAATCTGGGAATTGGAGGGGTGTGTAACTCGAACTCCTGAGTCTTCATTCCTATTGAGTAGGGAAACATAGGGCAGTATATGGTATCAAATACCACGTACATACAAAAGCGCAAGCAATGAAACATTATGAAGGTACAATAATTGAGAAACGGATACACATTGAAGCAATATACCAACGATAAAACTTTGATGCATAATACAAAGGAGAAGATGATAAAGACATTGATAGCAAAATACAAAAACTTTCAAATCAGAATCTAATTACAACTATGTTACCGTAGAAGTGAAAGAGTGAAAGAGTAGGTGGTGGTCGGTGGGAACGGGTCGGGAGGGTACAGAGGTCCAGTGCGGGGCAGTGAGAGGAAGGAAAGGGTAGGCAGGGTAGGTCATGTGTGAGGGAGAGAAAAGGAGAGGCGCAGAGAACAACGGGGAAAGAGGAGGAACGATTGGATTTGGCGAGTGTGTGGTAGGTCGGTGAAAAAATAATAGTTCATTCACTAATTAGATTATGTGGTGGCCTTTTGATTGATACCATACCTGGAGACCCATACTTATTCTGCGAGACCATGACCGAGAACAGCTTTATCCCAGATCAACCAATACTTTAAAAATAAGTACAATTTTTTAAAAAAAATTATAAGAACTTCTAAGTGGACCATTACTTCCATGAAATCAGAAGTTAGAAGAATGGATACCCTGTATATAATCACTCCATCTCTCACCCCATTTCACACAGTTACTGCTAGCAGGTGGCCACTGCGACAATGACAATTTTCCTTCCTCCCTCCTCGTTGTAAATCCCATATTACGATCCATCACCATCTTTACTAGAGCTTACAAAGCGACGACATGAGCTTTTAGATTAAGTGGTTCCGCAAGATAATCCGGTGATCCATTTCTTGTGCCCCTGAGACTGATAATTCCATCGTTAGTGCCAAGGATATTTTTCGGGCAGTCATTGAGTACAAGAGTATATTCCATTATTATAATCACCTGTTCAGGTAGGATAATGCAAAAATTACAAGTAACCAATGCAACTTACAACTTCAAACGACACCAAGCTTTTAAAAAAGTATTTATACACGGTATCACCTAAGAATTTGCTTACGTGGCTCCTACTCTTCTCTCCCAGAAAGATTTCACTAGTTGGCATTACTAGGTCTCAAATTTTAAAAGGCAAAAGAAAAGTACCAGGCACAGAAATTTATGGAGGGTCCATACAACAAGACACTAGGTCTGAATTTCCCCTGTGGCAAGTTATGGTAGTAGCATTAAAGCAACAAAAAATGATAAGATACAATGAAAAATCATTCGTATTACTAAGACATTACCAATAAGTGGACGGATACAAGACATTACAATAAGTGAGACCGCCTGATGGCTTTCCTGTTTGAGTGTCCCAGCCATTGAAGCTCTCCAGCCCTTATTCCACTGACAATGCTGACCATCAGGTGACCATGCCATACAAAGTACCCATTCCTTTGTGACCCTAAACAAGATGAAAAATAGTGGACCTATTTAACCTATAGGTTAAATGAGGAAAATATACGTTAACAGTTTTCCACCAACATACTGTTTTTAATAATTACTGAACAAAAAAACAGCATCCTCAAATCTCCTACAACTTAGCACTAAATGCAAATCTAAAACTGGAAAAAATCTCTATGCACGAAAGAAGCAAACAGAAGTTCATACAGGGTAGTAACAACAATAAAAGAACAAATAACAAACAAAATGTATCACTTTAACTGATTTCATATTGGCTCACAATTCTGACACTAATTACATTCATACATCATAAAAATGCACTTTACAACATAATTGATACTTCATTTCAAATAAAAGTGAAAACAAAAAAGGTAATGACAAAGATAACATTTCAGGTTTGCTAAAGCACCCTATAATTGCGTTAAACTGATATGCTAGACAACACGCTTCATAGATTGTTGGTAATAGGTGATGATGCGGAATAGCAAACACATAATGAACAAACTCCTTTTACATCTGAACGGAAGGTAGCGAAAAACAGACCGATAACAAGAGATAATATTCTCCGCATTTCAGATAACTGCAGTCATTAGTTTTTTACCTAGAGCTCTGATGCCCTAAAAACATATACTAGTATTTTCACCAGAGCATGCAGTTTCAAAAAAAATATGAACTCCATGGTCAAATGCTTACTCATACTCAATAACCACACAAAAAAAACCTGTAGGATAAGGGAAAGCTAGAATTGCAAATACAGGAAGTTTTTCTATTTAAATGTGCCTCTAGTCACATCACGGTTCTCAATGGTGGGTAAAGGCAGTTTAATAATAAGCAACTACCCTACCCCCAGTCAACCCCCAAATCAAAACCCACTGCCGCCAAGCCCCCAACCTTTTAAAAACAAAACAAAAGCCACAAGGGGGCTCCCAACAACCACCCCATTTGATGTCGTGCTAATTGCAGCAGCTTCATTTGCTTTGATACTTGATTAGCAACACCTATTTAACCACAGCAGTGCACATCACCTTTCTTAATGGAGGGTGCTTGTGTGGCATAGTATGCAATCTGGAAACCGAAGAATTTGGGAGGAAGCGTTTATAAGTTTATAGAACCAATCATAAGACCAACAATGCCTCCACTAAGAAAGAACCTTCAACAATACGATTGTTGCTCACATAGGATGTAATGTAGATATGTTTTTGTGGTAGACTGATAGAGAGAATTCCTAATAAAAACATTCAGCAACAGTAAGGGTTGCACCAGTTGAGGATAAGTTGGAAAAAATAGACTAAGGGTGGTTGGTCCGGACATGCACCTCAGAAGGTGAAACAGTAAGAGATCGTAATAAGATTCCATTAATGGAAATGCTAATGGAAATGAAAGACCTCAAATCCATAGGATGTGTACAAGAATTATACGACTTTGTTAACTTTAACAGAAACATGTAGCTTTTTACAGAGTAGAATGGGAAAAAGGGATTTATCTAGCCAACCAAATTGATTGGGTCCATACTCTGCCATTGTGGTGATGTCAAAGGTGGAATACATAAGCAAGAAAAGGAGATGACTGAAGATATTTGGTGGCATTGTGTGTTGTGATGGTAAGAGTAGAGTATAGGAGAGTTGAGAGGGGGTGATGTGGAGGAACGGGGTGATTGTTGCTGTTGTTGCAGAGCACGATGGGTGGCCTAATAGTTGATGGGTGCTACAAGGTGGAGGTGGGTTGGTTTTCCACAAGAGGGGTCGTAGGGCAGTGTAGTCTAGGATGGTGGTGAGGGTGGAGTGTTGTATGGTAGGCTTTTTGCCCAGGATGATGAAACCATCTGAGACACAGTGTGGCGAGAAATTAGAAGGAAAAGAAAAAAGTGGTTTGACAACATTCAAGTAACCGGATTTCAAGAAAAATTTATTGTTGATATCAATGTATTCCTTTAATTTGGCCTAATGATAACAATTGAGAGGTATTCTATTAATCATAGGAAATCTAAGGGGTGGTATGTGATTTCCAAAACCTCAGGGAGTCAAATGTTAGAAAACTTCTCGAGAGTATATGGATCTACGATGTCTAAACCCAATACGAAGGAAGAGAAATATAATAACGAGGGCACAAGTCCACCAAAAATCACAAGGAAAAAGGGGGCATTACAATTATAATACAAATACCACATCTATACTAGTATTTGTAGAACACAAGCTCCAAATATAGTGTCTTAAAAAAAAAAAAAACCTACAACATCCATTCCATTCCTTCCTTTATGGTAGATCATCTTCTGAGTTACAGATACACGTATTAAAGAACACCCAATTAAGTAATCAAGTCTCAAACCAAGAAGAGAACA
>CM018895.1:6793018-6798018 GCA_009663005.1 Actinidia chinensis | reverse complement strand
CAATTCCTTTGCACTCACATTCCATCCCTAGTTTTCCGTTACCGCTTCCGTGATCCCGATGACGACGAAGAAAGCGACAGAAATCGGGACTTTGTTTCCTTCATTGAGAAAACCCTAATTCTCTGCAAATGTTCTAAGCTCAAGAAATTGGGGTTTGATTTGAGAGCTTCTAGATGGAGGACTGGAGAAAAGAATGAACATGAAGTCAAAAATCAAACTACAGGCTAATCCAAGACAGAAGAAAGATTTTGCATTACCTTCGTAACGATTTATCAAAAGATGAACCCAATGGTTTCGAAAGATGAACAATCATATCAAGAATTTACAGAGAGAAAAGACGAACCGGAAAAAATTAATTGGTTTTCCCCATCAAAGACTAGATAAAAATACAAAAATAAGAATAAAAACAAGAAATTTT
This sequence comes from Actinidia chinensis, assembly GCA_009663005.1. Lineage (NCBI taxonomy): Eukaryota > Viridiplantae > Streptophyta > Magnoliopsida > Ericales > Actinidiaceae > Actinidia > Actinidia chinensis. The sequence continues at coordinate 6,797,600 of CM018895.1, read as the reverse complement.
GGTATAGGTTTCTTCCTTCCTAAATTCTTTCGAGTATCAACAAGTGCCTCTCCTAAACCAGCTCCATTAAGAGAGGGTCCCCTTTGCATGGCTTGTATCAATTTTATGAACTCGGTTCACTAGAAAAACACTCCATGGATTCACAGCGATACTTAAGCAGAAGGACAAGTGTGAAGAGTTACTTGGTCGTGCTTGTGTTTTGTAGATCATTGTACTAAGTACAGAGTCAAAATTTGCGGTGAAGCCAAGCCATGAAGAGCATGGACACTTCAACCTTGTGGTGGATTTCTAGACTGCCCACTAGATCTACAAGGTCAATTAAGTCCGATACAAAATGTCTAGGAATGTAGAACACCTCTGAGCGCATATGGTGAGGCTCCGGTCACTCGGGCTACTTTCCTTATAGTTGACCTGAAAGTGGACGGCATTGTGCTCACCACTTCTTCACCTTACTTGCTGTTTTGGTACAATGAGGCGTTTCCAGGTAAACTGGCACGGTAGTCCAAGACGTGGCACCCACAAAAGGAAAAATTTAAGAGAGAGAAAGAGCGAGGAGGTAGACCTAATTTGTCAGAGGTGTAGGTTACCTTGTCGGTGATCCAAAGATTTGCTTTGTCCGCTTGCAAACAAATCCAGTAGTAAGAATGGTGTTGTCTTGAAGGAACAAGAATCCTTCCGCGCTAGTAAACCTGCTAAATATCTTGGGCAAATACCTGCACGCCATTTCTGAAGCATAACAGAGAAGATCAATAAAAAGGGTTTCTGAAGGTAAAAGTAACAACAATTGGTGTACGAGGGAATTATCGACATTCAAAGGAACATGTGCAATGGATGCAAATCCAAATTACTCCATATTGGTTGCAGTCGGTATCCAGCATTGAATATACGCTAAATTGCAACAATACTACCACTCGTGTTCATAAATATACACTCCCGCGGAGTCCTGCAAAGGAAAAGTAATAGTATAGTTTGATAAACCTCAAAAACAATCAGAAATTGTTCCTAATAACAAAAACAACTAAGCACCGTTCATGATCAGTAGCTTATCTTCTGATCATGAAGTTGAAGTTGATGTTGCAGTATGTAAATATCAAACTGCATTTTCCAGGCTCGTTCTCCTCGAGCCTCTTCTAGTTATTATCATTATTTTTTTCTATAACTTTCTTCTAGATTAAGACGTATTTGTTTTGCCTAGTTCTCTATGTATACAAGTGCTCATCACACTCTTGCTCCAGAACCATTAAAATGGTATATATGCAGAAATTTAGTTTAATCAATACAGATTCTGAACCTTTAAGGACAATCTTCTCTCAAACCTGGACCTTGCTTTCCATTTCACTAAAATGGTCCATGGTCCAGATTCAGTTGTCAACCAATTAGAATACGATTAACCGTCAAAACTGCAACCTTCGCAAAGTTCAATTACACCATCATAATGCCATCGTCATTGCTAGCATTCCCAACCCTAAACTCCCTCGATAACTAATTTTGTAACCTGTTGTCCTCGGACGGTTTTTCAGATTTATATTATACCCTTATACATATAGAATATAATTGAGCAGATTTATATATTTATTATTTCCTTGATCTCCATTTGGCTGTGTAAAAACACTGAAAAGAAGACAATTCCGTGAAAAACATTTTAAACTCAGTTTTCTGTATGAATGGCTGGCTTTCTTCTTTATGGCCAACTGTACTGATAAGTCAGGTGGATTATTTTTTTCCCCCCTTTTTTCGGGGCAACTCAAAAAGAACCTATGCGCAGAGAATATTGTCACTCGCATGTTAGTGGTTGTAACAATACATCAGGAAAAATAAGTAAAAGTGACTCAATTCATTTTTCAAGACCAATGTCAAGGCAATTAACAACTTCCAAAACCATAAGGCTCCGTTTTGGATATGTGGATTTCAAATATATGGATTTGAAATCTCTAGAGATTTGTTTTCAAATCCTCTATTTGAATGCATTTGTTTTTTTTGAAAATATTTCAATTACATGAATTTCAATTAAAATATATGTTGATGAGTGAGAGAGAGAGAGGAAGAAAGAGTAAATGAAAGAAAGGAAGGGAGGAGAGAGAGAGAGAGGAGCGGTGCTAGGTGGAAGCGATGTTTGAAAACGGGGGGAGGTGAGAGGAAGGAAGTGTCAAATAAGACATATTTTGAAGTTATTTGAAATCCCTTCATTTTGCTCATGAAATTCAAGGAGTGAATTCCCTTGATTTCAAATTCTTTGGTCTATTTGTTATCCAAACATATAAGTATTTGAAATCCCTAGATTTGAAATCCACGTATTGAAATGGAGCCTAAATGTTTTGACAATTAAAATTTTGAACCTCTCCAGGGTCAGGAGTTTTCAGTCCCTTAAAAGAATTCTAAAGATAAACTAGTCTCCAACTTTGTAATTTAAATAACAACAGTCCTTTATTCATTGACCAACAATGTGTTAAAACTTGCAAAAATGACTTTTTTCCCAATTTACCAGAAAATATACCTAATTAAGGGGCTATTTATTCATTCATTTACAATTTGACAGAGAAGAAGCTCCAGAATTCTAGTGTAAATCAGGCTGCAAATGATCTGAGTCGAGCTGAGTATTGAATTGTTAAAGTTTGGTTTGAAAATTTAACGAGCTTCAAAAATACATTCAAGTTTGGTTTGTTTGCTAGTCAAGCCGATCTCAAATGAACTTTCATTGAACCGACCACAAGTCAATCTCGAGTAGCTTTGTTTTCTAATACGCTATAAGCTTATTGAGTTGAATAATGTCCTATTCAAGCTTGGAATGAAAATTTAAAGAGTTTCCAAATGTGTTCTTTTTTTATTTGTTTAGGCAATGAACTGATCTCAAATGAGCTTTTAAAGAAGCCGTAGCTTGGTTTGTTTAGTAACCTTAAGTGTGAACTTTAGAAACCGTGAAGTACCATTACGAAGCTGACATATCAACAAAGAAATCATTTTGGAATATCTGTGTGTGAATGACTGCACGATTGAAACAAAGCATGCGAAAACCAACTTACTTGTAAACTTGATCCAACTGACTCTGCTCAATTGCTAGGTCTGCATCAGCTTGCAAAAAAAGAATAACCACGGTTTTAAATATCCATCCGTAAAGCAATCTCCACTCCAAAGCCGTGCGTTCCACCAGCCCGCTAACAAACATAACAAGCACAACGTTGCCAAAATTCTTCCTCCACCGAATCAAATTCCTGATTTCGTAATTCACCATTCCTGATTCCTCCACCCCAAGATGTACAGAAGGTAGCTTTCAGGGGATAAATTCCCTTTTATTCCCATCACCAACATTCGCCTTTAGCCATCCAATTCTATGTCCATCAATCTTGGTATTAAGTACCCAACAGAAAGCAAATCCTGAATCCAAGCAGCTGTGAATCTCACGTCCTTCTCGCTCCAAAACCCTTCTTTCACCGTCGAATAGCTCAAATCCAAATTCTCTCAGACAATATATTCTTTCTAGACTTCCACAAAATCAAAAACTTAACAAGACAACCTACATTTACATGGAGATCTTTCTCTTCCGAAAATGGGTACGCTTCAACATTATCGTATCTATGAATGGTGGGGTGACAAACCCTAACAAAGCCACTGATCTCCCACAACAGTCTTTGTGCCCAATAACCTCTTAGTACATCAGAAGCCATAGTACTAACCGAAACAGGAAGCATCAAAGCCCAAAATGCATTGTAATGGAAAACTGAATTGAATGAGTTTATAGGCACCATCATACCTTGAGGCAAAACAACTTTTGGGGCATGCTCATTGAACCTTATATCGAATGGTTCTCCACCGGGCTTTTGCTTGGAATAGAAAACAAAAAATCGACATCGGGCAGGCCATTAGATAAAACCCTGCTGATATAATTGCCTCCACAATTCACTTCAGTGTAGAATTATTCTGCCCTACTTCACAAATCTCAGTGGGAAAACCTTTTGGCCAAACAGATTCTTTGCCCAAAAGAACATACGGATTCACAACCGTCCGATCAAGCCCACACGGACTATCCTGCAAAACTCTCTGCTGCTTTGCAGCCACACCCTCCAAGGCCATCAAAATGCCTCCCAAGTTCCCCACCAATTACTCTCCACGATCATCGGCATCAAAAATCCTCTTAGCACTGTGTTGGATCGCGAAAAGGTACTCAACACTCTTCCTAACATAAGACTCATAAGGCAAATAATCCACAACCCTAAAACCCAAATTGGTTTGTTCTTCCATTGACAAGAAAACCACACCCTTTAGGTTCCAATTCTTCGGGGTCCCCGAATTTCCCACCGCCAGCACTTGCCAGCCCTTCATCTTAACAAGGGCACGAAGCAAATCCGACGGGTAGTCCGACACGGTGACTACGATCCACTGATCCGAGCAGAAGGAAGCCAAGGGGGAGGAATTATCCGCAACTGGTGGGATCGAGTTGTAGTGGATTTCGGGGAATTCAATCTTTGGCGGGCGTTTTGGGAAGTGGATTTTGAAGCAGAGGGCTGATGGGGTCACCGGCGCTGCGGAGGAAGAAGAGGGTGGCGACGGTGAGAGCTAGGAGAGAGAAGGTAAAGATTTTGGAGAA
>CM018895.1:6743018-6745518 GCA_009663005.1 Actinidia chinensis | reverse complement strand
AAAAAGAGAGAACGGTGAGACGGGGGAGGCTGGAGTGGGCGACGGAAATGGTCTAGCCAATTATAGAATTTTATCTTTTTGATATTATTTTGTAGACTACTCCTATGATGAGATGTTTTACCATCAGACACCTGAAATAATATTAGTTCTTTAACTTTACACTCTACTGATATTTCCCCTTAGGGTTTCCAAAAACAAATGTCAACAGGGTAGGAAAGGAAGAGAGAGGACAGCTATAAATTGCACGCATTAGCCTCATCTCTCTCTCCACCACAGGCTCCCGTTCTCCCCTTTCATGGGCGCTAACAATTGGGACGTCTTCTAACAATTTTCCTCCTCTCTCGAACTTCCCCTTTCTCCTCCTCTCTCTCTCAAAGCCAAAAATCAAGTCTAGAGAGAGAGAGAGAAATCGATACATATATATATATAAAGAGAGAGAAAGATGTCGAAGTATGCGGAGTTGCTGGATGTGGGGGTGAGGATCGCGGCGAGATTCCATTCGCACTGCCCCCAGACGGCCAGGATGTACTACCACCCGCCTCCGGTCAACACCGACCCCCACCACGGCGGTGCGTCGGGCAATGTCTCTGCGAGAGTGGGCGATTGCAAGCCCAAGGCATTCATGGGTGGGATTGACACAGCTGATTTGATTCTTTATTCTGTTGTCTAATTTATCCTCATGACCGTGATGATGAAGACGGTGATGGAACCAATAAATTATCACAAATTTTATTCACCATGTGTTTCTGATTCATATTAAAAAAAAGTTTATGTTCGGATTTGGATGTGTGGTTATGTTCTTTGGATGAATGAAATTGGGATTTATTGATATTTTGATTTTGATTTTTTGCAGTTGCTTTTAGGTAAAATAATTTATTTATAAATGAATATATATAATAGTGACTCACACCTCTTGTGAATATAACATAATTTATCTATAAATTACAGAGTTGTGAGCACTATATCCAAATAATAGTGCAGTTTAGTTTCAGTAGGTCAAAATTGTCAGAATTTATATTCAGTGAATCAAAATTATAAAATTTAAGAGAAAGTATGAAGGGGTGAGGGGGATCAATCAAAATTACAAAATTTATAAAATTTAAGACAAATTATTATTTTTTTATGGTATCAAAATTGTCAGAATTTATATCTAGATAAGTCAAAATAATAAAATTTATTAAATTTAAAAAATATTATTAATTTTTATAAGATTAAAGTTATATTTATAATAAATTATATTAATAATAATTGTTTAATTTTTTTTATAGTGAGGTCTATTAATCTCACTTTAGTGTTCCATCATCTCATATAAAACAATTTATTTAATAATTTATAAATTGTACCAAGAATAACCTTTATTAGATTAGGACTGTTTCTTAATTCAGAGTTTTGATTGTTTGAACACACATCCATTGTCAGGTTTATTCGGTAAGCAACTGCAATCCATTTCAGACAAGAGTAGTGATACTACGGGAGCACGCCCATTATAGTACCACGAGATTGTCTCTGTGGCCTCTTGTTAATTACATATTTTGTACTTGAGTGGCTTTAAAAATAAATAAGGCATAATTTGATCCACTGAACCACAAAATGTATGACTAGCAAAAAAATCATAGAGGCGATCCCGTGGGATACACGGGGCGACTCTTATGGGGAACACTATCTTCGGACAATGAGCCTAGTCTTGATTTGACTCATTTTTGATTCGGTTAATCTTAGGTTTGAGTGTTTGACTAGAAACATCGTCAATTGAATAATAGAATTTCATCATTGGTTCAGAATCACTCCTCGTTATTCAAACGTTAGTATACGGGGAAGTAAAAAAAAAATCATAGAGTTTTGATTAAGTAATAAATTAAATTTTTTAATTTTAATTATAATAAATTAAATATTAAAGTTTTAATTTGATTACAATTAAAATTTTTAATTAATTTTTAATTTATTAGAATTGACATAATTAATTAATTTTTATAAAATAATTAAAAAAATCACATATTTCAAATTTATCGGACTTTAAAAGCCTTAATCAATGCAATTAAGCTTAGTTTTTAGTTAAAATTGACGACAAGGTTTATTTTCAAGTTAAATGTTCAAGCTATTTTTTAGAGTTTTGCTTGAAAATAAGTTATAACTAAATTAAGTAGAGACTGACGGAAAATTTAAATTGTGACTATATTAAAAGTCTAGAGTTTAATAATTTGTTATGGTTTTAAATTATTATTGAGGTCGAACCCTTTCTTTTTTGCTTTTTTCCAAAGTTTTATATTATAACCCAACAAATCATCCCGGGGAGGGGAGGGGGGCACCCACGGGCTACCCTGCTCAACCCTTAAAGGGGGGGGGGGGAACTTTTTTTTGGCCTTTTGAAGGGTTTTTTAGAATATTATTTGGAGTCGTTTGAAATCGATTGAGTTTATATTTCACACATTTATATGTTGGGTTAGTTTTAGGAATGCAATTTGTAGTTCAACCCGATCCAAATATCTAATATATTGTTAAT
>CM018895.1:6688018-6690518 GCA_009663005.1 Actinidia chinensis | reverse complement strand
AAAATTATGCCGGTATGCGATAACCTATGCTTCTTTTGCCCTGTGATACGTCCCCGATCGCGTCAGCCCATTAAGCGCTACAAGAAGTTGCTGGACGATGTCTTTCCTCGGTCTCCGGTTAGGTTTTTGTTTGATTTATCCTTTTCTTATGGTATTTATGATTTCTCATGAGATGTTTTTATTTGAATGAGAATTGATTTCACCAGCAATATGTAGTTTGTTACCACACCTTGAATAAATCTCAGGTACATATGGATTTTTCCGTATATTTTTCTTTGTAATTTTTCTATGTAGTATGTACGTTAGTATTTTTCTGTATTTTTTGTACATATGTTCCATTTTCTCTTCTTCCATTCTTTTCGGAAAGAACACTGAAGGTCATGTTCCTAACTTATTAAAAGTTTGTTCGAGATTGGCTTGTTACATACATAAATCAAGTTTAAAATCATACTTTTTCAAGCTTGAGCATTCTATGACTCAGTTTGATAAATTTCTCTTATTTTAAGAATTTTAAATTACTTTGTGTTTGACTCATTAAAGTTTGTTTTGAGCTTAATCCGCTTTTATAAACAAATTAAGCTCAAACATATTTTAAAATTCGTTAAGTTTTCAAATTAAACTTCACAACTGAGACCCTACATTTTCATCAATTTAGTTGGCAAAATGGGAATCTCTAAAATTTCAGCTAAAATTGGGTGGAAACTCGGCCATAATATTTGAGATTTATTTAAAATTTAACTTTCTAAATTCAACTACAAGTCAATTTTCTTAACAAAAGAACCTAAATTGTTATTACTTGAGATCCCGTTTGACCTTCCCGGAAGGATAAATTGGCCAATGTTATGATTAGCTCATTCGCTAATTAGACGATTAAATACATTTTGTAGTAAAATAACTAAAAAATATTTTCAAATAGGATTTTTAATTGGTTCACTCAAATCTACTTTCTTTTGAGGTTGTTATCTATAAGCTACGTGCTCTTGATTAGGCTGTTTCCTAACTTGTTCTTCCTACAATTAGTAGGACACCATTAATTTTTTTCGATCGGGTTGTCAAGAAAACACAAAAATATTTCAACCAGTGATGATAAAATGGAATTATAAAATGGATCTTCAAGAAACAAGAGTTTGAGTGAGAAAGTTGTATTACTACGGTTCTTTGACGTGAGACTTTTTATAGGTGATTTGACATTGATCATAATCAAGTGCCAAATAACTTGAACATACTCTCTCTCCCTCTCTTGGAGGATTCCGTGTGAGGATTTTAGTGGCAGACGCAGAAATTACGTTCAGGAAGACCATAATAAAAGGATAAATGTAGAGAATGTTTGGGGTAATAATAGAAGGATAAATGCAAAGAATGGTTGGGGGTCTTAAAGCATGTATATTATTTTTTTTGCACCTAAATATTTGGGGGCCCGTGGCTCCTGCCCGCCCCTGATTAGATCAGAGTGCCTGGGAGAATTCCGTTACCTCACAGAACCAAATCAAATTTCTCAATGATTAATCCTTGAATATTTTGATTTACCATTTAATTGCCTTGTGCTTGAACTCTCCTCTTGTAGCATCCGCTAGTATACTAATACATATACACTGTATAGATGTACGTACAACAAACATATAAATGCATGTCACTAATTTAATACCTTGATACATATATTGATATATGATTAAATCTTAATCATTCTTAAACTATTCTAAATTTGTTTACTTGGCTCCTCAACTACCAAGTGCACCTATTTTATACTCCAACTAATCGATTAAAGCTGATCTGGTCAAATTGCCAACTCATCGTCGGACAGAATTTGTAGCAGACCAAGTATGATTTGCCTTGATCTTGCACACATAGGTGTATGCAGGCATTGGAAGATGCCAAAAGCTGCTCCATTTGCTGCCCCATGTCCTTCGCTCAGCCAAGGTTGCTATCGGTCCACAATGTCCTCAAAACGGCGACCATCCCACGGAACAATCTGTGCATCCATGGCTTTTTTTTTTTTTTCATATATATAAATCACAATTTATTTTGAATTTTAAAATTATCTTTTGTTATTTACCGTGACAATTCATTTAAATTAATCCAATAGCTGAATATTTCACCTGAGATTATTTTTTCTTCCTTCCCTTCCCGCCTAAAATTATCAACTTCTTATTTTCAATGTTGCGGCCCATATAGGTTTCTTAGGTCTAATGGTTCTTTAAAATTGAACATTTATTTACTTATTAGATCATTTTTTTAGTGAGACTCCCGACTCACACAAAAAAACCCTAAAACACCCATTTATTTCTTTCAAATTATCAATATTTTTTAAAAATTATTATAATTTTTAATTTGTTCTTCATTTTATAGTAATGTATCTTTTCATATATTATCTATTTCTTAGATTGTAAAATGTGATTTTTTTTACGTAATATCCGTGGGCACGGTCAATTACTAGTATTATATATAACTGTATTATAAAAAAGAAGGAGGTAAAAGAAGGTGCACGTTTTTACCGCTCATA
>CM018895.1:6640518-6643018 GCA_009663005.1 Actinidia chinensis | reverse complement strand
CACTATTGAAATGCAATCATCCCCTCAAGATTAAGCAAGGAACCAAATTCAAAATAGTTAAAAATCCCAATAATCTTGTTTTTCCATCTTCCTGGTCATTAATTTCATTTATAATATAATCAATGATTATTTGTAATACTATTTAGTTAATATAGGCAATAACATTTATGAATGTGTAATTTTATAAACAACAAACAACAAAAAAAATAGTAGAGAATGATGTTGCGAGTCTCAATTTATAAATAAAAAAGATTATTAATTTTCTTTTGGCTACGTTTCACAACATATTTTGAAGGTGAGATTGAATTATTAATCATGTGAGACCCACTTTAAACATGTTATACTGCAAAATTAAACTCTAGACTAATAATCTATTTGGACTGTTAATTCTCAAAAAATGAAGGATTATAAAGCTCCTGGGTGGTATTACTAATTTAATTCTATGAGACTATTAATTCAATATAATTTTGGGATTGGACGGCTAATCTCATAAATTTAAATTATGTTATCAAATGCCTTGTTTAATTTAAGGGACTAATCTCAAGAATGGGTTAATAGTCCTCCTCACCCTATTAATTCTGGGTTTGGATTAGTTTTTGAGAACCGAATTACTAGTTCGTACCAGAAACATAATCCCTCATACGAGGGACAGTTCCATCCCGGGAAGGGGGTGGGATACACAATCCGAGGACTAATGAGCATCCGGACTAAGTTGCAAAAAGACGAAAAAGCCCCTCAGGATAGCTCTTACTATTTTCAGTTTATTTTACTCTCTTTCTTTTTTTTTTTTTTATACCATTCATATTGTTCTCTCTCTCTCTCTCTCATCTTGTGGAGTCACTCACCTGTTCTGATGATAGAGTTCATGATTCTGAATAATTTTGGTGGCAGTGACCATGAATCCATCCGTGTGGGGCTGTTTCCTGGTGCAACGACTAGCAGATTCCATGCTCTAACGTGAACACATTTCTGAAATGAAAGGTGTATTTGCTGAGAATTCTTAATCCTTAGGCCAGACACTCCCAAATTCTCACATCTCAAGAAGGTTATAGCCTGTAAAACAAATATACAAAGAATGTTAGGAACTAGATTCAGTTTAATTAGGGAAATTTCAAATCAGTGAAAAGTGAGACAAATATTGTCAGGCTGCATTTAGATCGATGATTCGGCGAGAGAAAAGGAAATGAAAAAAAGTTACTGGATCAATATTTTGTCTATTTCCATTTCACTTTCCTCTACCAAATTCTTGATCTAAATACAATCTTAAAGTATATGCGTTATGTCATTTTGGTTCTCAAAGTTTTAATTTTGTCAATTTCGTTCTTTAAGGTTTCAAATTGAATAGTTCAATTTGGAAAGATAGTCAAATTAGTTAATAAATATATTTAGTTTATAAACCATCGGATCATAAAGTATTCATCATGTGTCACCTTGGTCCTCAAATTATTGATTTTGTCAATTTTATTTATACACTTTAAAATTTCTGTTTGGATGCACAAAATTTATAATTGATTTGAGAATTTATTAGAAATAATTTATTACCTTTGAATGATTTTCGAGATATTTTCCAAATCATTCAAATAATGAAGTCGTGGGGGCCATGAATCACATTTTTATTTTATTTTAGAGTCTTTATCATCCAAACATTGTAAGACAAAGTTGAAAAAATAAAGAATTTTGGGAACGAAGCAACACAAAACATATATTTTAAGGACATTAGTGTATAAATTAAATATTCCCATCAGCAATTTTGATGGTCGTTTCAAAGTGGACTAATTTGATTTAATTTAAAAATTTATCGAAAAACTATCAATATTAAAACGTGAAGGACTAAAGTGACATAAACCGTATACTTTGGAGATGATTAGTGTATTTCACCCCAAAATTTTATGAACCAACCGATGTAATTTCGTGAAGTTTTCCATTAATATTTCTCCTCCACTTCCCTGATTGACTCAAAATATTGTAATTTATTTATCATATTTTCTTCCACTTTAGTGTTCTTGCACGTATGCTTTGTGCTGTTTAAATTGTTTTCTTGTGCAAGTGGAGTAAAAGGTTTTTTGCAATTTTAAAACCTCAAAGAGATCGGAAGAGATAAGAAGGCGAAATTGCCAAGAAGATGAAGAAGAAGGTTGTCCGGTTCACTTCACCCTTTGTACCGTTCTTCGGAACAGAGGTTTCCTGGAAGATTTTGTACGGTTCCTGCAAACCTTTTGAATCGATTCGCGAGAAACAGAAGGTTCCATGGAAAATCTGAACCGGTCACCTCAAATATTTGAACTCGGTTAAATCACGGCAGACACAGTCAACAAATTCAGAAAAGTCACAAATGGCAGGAAACCAAATTTTGTCCAGCACATCTCTCACATCACCTTTTCACAATTTCCCATATCACTCTATCCCACATCTTTTCTCAACCTTCTCTCATCACATCTCTCTCTACTCTCCTATATATATATAATATATAATATATATATATAATATTTATACTGGGGGA
>CM018895.1:6620518-6625518 GCA_009663005.1 Actinidia chinensis | reverse complement strand
GATGAAATTAAACGTAAAACAGAATATTATATTTTTTTTGGTTATTTAAATTTTTAAATATAGGTAATAAACAAATTAAGCTATTCGAGCAGAACAATATTTTGTGAAAAGAATGAAAAAAATACTAGAATTAATGGGTCCACGTTAAACATGGTATAGAGAGTAAAAGACAAAAGTACATGGAATCACCATATGAAATTGTTTGGTATGAAAACATTTAAATGTTTTTGTTAAATTTTTTCGGTTCAAAAATTACTGATGAATTACTTGGCATTAATTAAAAGAAGTTAAAATTAAAACAGAACATTAAACAGAGTCAAACACAAGGGCATTGAACCATTTCAATCAAAAATTTCTATAAATGAGGGTAGTAATTGGTTAAAAAAATTGAAGAAAATAAAAACCCAGACAAAACCTCTAATTACCAAAAAAAAAGCCTAACTTCTCTTAAGTTTAAAATTTGAACTTTACAGTGAAGAATGATTTTTGGTTCACCTTCGAGTTACCCGGTCATCCAAACCATTCAACTTGTAGAGATTGACGAAAATATCAATCGTAGAAAAAATCTAGTTGATTGAATAATGGTAGACAAGTTATCATATAAAATTGTTTGGCCCGTCCATTTTTTAAGAGAAATGATGTTCAATCATGTGGTTATAGATGTTCAATCAATATAATTTTTTATATAGAGTATCTCTATAAAATTATGGTTTGGATTATGATGGTAACTCCGAAGTGGGTCCACGATATCTAATTTTACGGTAAAGTTTAAATTTTAAACTCTAAAGAAGTGATGCCCCCCAAACCAAAGAAAAAGGTGCTCCACTTTATGGTATGTGTTTTTGCTTGTTGATCTATACAAATGACTAAAATTCAGGTAATGGGTGACTTATAATCAATGTTGAACACAAACTTCTAACATTAATGCGTCATGAGATGTTCACACGTGGCGGAAGCATTGGCAAGAGAGAGAGAGAGAGAGAGAGAGAATTGTGTAGTGTCTCTGAAGTTAAAAAACAGGGTGGTGGTAGTGATAATTTAAGGGTAAAGGTGGCATTGACGTTAGAAAAGTATGGAGCATAGATTGGAGTATACAAGGCTAACAGCCTAACACATATACTCCAATTTGTTAGGCTAGTTGACTGGGAAGAGCAATTATACATCAAATGATGGTTAGGGATGATAAACGAAGCAAACTACTTGAGTTCGGGTCGTTAAAAACTCATTTGAAATCGATTCGTTTGTTAAATAAATCAATTTCGAACATATTTTTAAAATTTGTAAAGTTTTGAAATCAAGTCTCAACGATTCAACAAGCCTGATGGATCATGATAGGACCACTTTATCAGAGAGGATTTGGAGTCTCCGTAGTGCCCTTACGGTGGACCCATGTTAGGTCCATTTTTATGATTCAACCCGTTGATTTTATAGAGTTTGTTGAGTAATCATTCATATTAAAAAATTAGATTAATCGAATATTAATAGTCACATACCATATTTGTTTTAAAAAAAAATGAATGACAAATAAATTTTTTTTAAACTTGATTTTCTATATAGATCATATTCAGTAATCTTTATAAAATAAACAGTTCGAATTATAAAGATATACTAATAGTAAACTAGTAAAAAAGAGCAAAACAAGAGTTGTAGTGTCTTGAGATACTACATAAATCCCAATTTCCCAATTTAAGCCAAGCTGGGTTATAGCATGAACAATGTTTGTAGCACATAGTAGTTGGAACTTAGTGTTGCAAGCACAAGCCCTCGCTGCCAACGTCTGTTGTTGAGTAAATAGTTTAAAACTATTAGGAAAAACTTGGGGGCATCAGACCTCTATTTCCAATATTGGAAGATCATCTTGGTTTGAACAATTGCAAAGTGCAAACTAAACTACCTCCAACGCTGTATGTGATGATGCATGTTTGTCAAAACCCATGGCATACAAAAAATTCGTAAAAACGCTCTACAAGAATGATGTGTCGACACTATATTAGTAAATAAAAGTCATATTCTTCTTGAGTATTCTGTTTCTGAGTGAAAGGTCAACATTTAGTCACATCATTCGGTATGTAAATTCTGTATAGATTATATGTTTTTATATCATTACTATTTGTTATTGATGGACTCCAAGTGCAACCTCCTTTGCTAATTATTATTTACCAAGTGGTACTTTCCAAGGGAAGGGTGCTAGAACTAAACTTTAGAAATGTATAATTACCTAAAAATTAGTTAATACTGCTAAGACCAGAATTATAAATCTTCCATGGACATTAATTAGGATTGCAATGTCACCAAAATTAGGTTGATCTTCTAGAGCCCATATACTTTCTGTTTGTCGTTATATGTGGATATTTAATTTTTTGGAACAAATAAAAAAAGAAAGAAAAATAAAATTACTTAACATATTTGACTAGGAGTGAGTTTAAACAAGAGATTGAGATGGAGGGCATTTGTTGTATCTGATCTTATGTCAAATTTGATTATTAAAAAGTAAAAGTTGAAAAGCATCAAAATAGAGCATTTAAAAAAAAAAATTAATTTCTTTGATGAATAAATAGAAATGAAAGTTGTATCAAACATACAAATACAACTTTCAAAATAAATAAATAAATGAGTTCCTCTTGGTTGAATTTCTCAGGTTTTACCTCAAGGTTGGGCCTGCACTCCAATCATGTCTATAATCTTCACAATTCTCTTAGTAATTAAAAGGGTAAATAAAGTAATATAAAAATTAATTTTTAAATATCCACTTTCTCCGTTCTGACAGTTTCTAAAATAAAACTTTTCTTAGTTTCTAAAATTCGGATCGTTAAAACGAACTAAACACAAAATATTTGAACTATATGAGTACAGTTAATTTTTGGACGGTAGAGAAGCCAGTCCTATCTCCATTTGGTATTTTAATCTTTAATTCGTTACGAGTCTGGTTCCTGTTCCCATATTCTCTCTCTGGACATCTCAAGGATCAAATAGCCTACGGATGCCACCTCATTATTGAGAGAATCCAATGGATTGAAATGACCCAACAAAGTTACTCCAATTGTTTGTTAAAAGGGTTAAATACACTTTTTCCATTAAAGTATTGTCCAATTATCACTTTAGCCCTTTGGCTAGAAATTCCCAGGCCCATCCCCACAACTACAGAAGGCCCTTGACCCCCACCCCCACCCTCACCCTCACCCTCTTCTTCAAGTGAGGAAACCATTTCTTCCTCATCTCTCTCTAGTAACGGTGGTGGTGATGGTGGTAGTTGAGGGGAGTGGCTATCGAGCGTGGATATTAGGAATGAGGGTCATGGATGAAGAATGAGTTGGGTCTGAGGATTGGATTAAGGGGTCTGGGCCATGGGGACCAAGTGTTATGTTTTTATAAACGTTGATGGAGGTAGATGTAATTTTATTAAAACTTAGGGGCATAGTGTATTTTTCATAACTGTAGGGGTGGTTAATGTAATTTGTCTTATATTTTATCAAACAAAGGCTCGGTTTTGGTAGTGTTTATTTTAAGAAAAAAAAAACTACTGCCAATAAAAAAACCATCTTAAAAAAAATATTTTATAGTGTTTTGGGCCTTATTTCAAAAAGCTGCAACAAGCTCAGTTTATTAGGATTGATCTCTAGATTGGTCCTCTGGATCGTCGGGCCGCTCCATATGCGAATCTCGGCTTATTTCGAATTTGAACTTGAACTCACCAATTTATTCGACAATTTGGATGAACCCTCTGAGTTTTTCTCTCATTCCCTTGCCTAAGCCCAGACTTTGGCGTCTTATAAATCCATCGATTACGTCAAAATCGATTGATGAGAGTCTCCAAACTTCGAAGCTGCTTTGAATTCTCTTGACTTGGGACTTCTGGAGCAAGGTCCCCACTGAGAAATCTAGATCTCCTCGTCAAAGGGTTTGTGAGCGATTTGCAATTGAAGATACGAAGCTTCGAACGAAAAAATCGTTGTGAAAATTGAGGGGACAATTGTGTCGGCGAACTGGGTGGGAAGTGCTCGGACCTTCTCTAGCATCCCGGTATCGTGACCCATCTTTGTCCAGAACACTCGCCCTCTCTCTCTAATCATATGGAAGTGTTTTGGAGGGAGAAGAATGCATGAATGGAAGGGAGAGTTGTGTGTGTATGCTAGGCAGGGTATTTTCGGAATAAAAAAAAAATTATTAAAGTCATTGTAGCTCCCTACAGTGGCAAAAGGCCAAAAATTGAGTTTTTTTTAGCTTTTTTTTTTGTTCGAATTTTGGCCTAAAAAAATTTAAAAGCTAAAGGCAAAAAAGCAAGAAAAGCTAACAAACTAAACGAATGCTCAATTTTTTTGTTTTATTTAAACAATAAGCTAGTAACAAATTAGGGCTCTTTGTGTCACCAGCTTTTTTTCCGTTTTTTGCTTAAAATAATTTCAAAAAGCCAATCAGAGTTGGCTTTTTTGCTTTTCTGTTTTTGGCTTTTTTGCTTAGTTTTTAGGTAAACTATAACCCCAAAAGTTAAAAAATTAAAATTCTTAGCTTTTTGGAGCAAGCTTAAAAAAAGCTTGGCTTAATCACTACCAAACGGAGCGTCATGTACTAAACGGAGCCAAAATAGTGAAACAAAAGTAGCAGACGACAGGCCGCCGTTTGTGAATTTGCAGTTGAAACGACATTGTTCAGCTTAAAAGGGTTGGAGTGACTTTGTTGGCTCATTTCTATCCGTTGGATTCTCTCACTAATGAGGTGGCGACTATAGGCTAAAAGCTTCTTAAGATGTTCAGAGAGAGAAAAATTACATTGACCATAAAAACATGTATTTGCAGTGTTAGCGGAGAGTGTGCTCGAAACGCACACATTGAAAGAGCAAAATTAAAGGATCTTCGTTGTGGCTTTCAAGTAGTCAATTTTTTTTTTTAATAATATTTGGGGGGCTTTACATAAAATGAGAGGCTAACTTTCTATTTATATGTCAAGTTATTTTGTTGCCCTTCAAAATTTACCCTGAAACCTTCAAATCTTATAGGTTGCGA
>CM018895.1:6543018-6545518 GCA_009663005.1 Actinidia chinensis | reverse complement strand
TTTTTTTTTTTTTTGGTTAAATTTTTGGGCCGTTTTATCAAAATTTTATATTTTTTCAATTCCTCTTGATGAAAAAAGTCCGAAAATTTAAAAATATATTATATAATTTTTGCAAAAAAAATTAATTAAAGATGAAAAAAACACTTTTAAATGATTATCTGGAATAAAAATATTTGTTTTGTCTTATTGATTTTTAAAAAAAAATGATGAAGATTTTCATATTAAATACGAAAGAGCTCAAAAACTAAAACATTTAAAAAATTTTAAAAATAAAACTTATCGAATCGGGCATAAGAGAGAGACCAGAGAGAGATTGTATACTATTCAGGAGTTTTTCTATTTAAATAATTAGAGGAATTAAAAAAAATAAACAAAATAAAAATTGGTTAAATTGGAGGCAAAATCAAGGAGACCGACGGTGACACTCTTTTTTTTTTTGATTAACTACGGTGTCCCAGGTTTATGCCCGGACTAATTTGTGGGGTCCTGGGGTCCCCGCCCCCTTCTCCCCTAAGCATCCCCTCCATGAGGTAAATAGCAGGCTGTACGCAGCTGATAGGAATCAAACTTGGACTACGCATATACTAGCGCTTGCCTGCCTAAGAGCTTGCCAATTGTGCTGATCCCTGGGGGTGATGGTGACACTCTTCTTACACCATATCCAAACGTATAGACCGTATAATTAGTCAGAGGTCCAACATTTATATTAAAATCAAGAATTAATCCCAACAAATAACAAATTCGTGGATTAACTATAAACAAATTCACGAATCAACCCCGATTTTGGGGACAATCCGTGAATTCGCGTATTTGAAGCTTGAGCGTAAGGGTGTGCACGCGACTTACGCGACATAATCTGAAACCCAAGTCCCAATTTTGGAGATGCAAAATAATCTATTTTATTAAAAAATTAATTGATATTACCTCTCATACAAACTTTAACCACAAATCTCGTTTCAATCTCTAATCTTCAAAAATCTCATTTACTTCTATCCAAAACTCAATTTTTTCCACTTTTTTCTCGAAAATTTAAATTACCATTTTAAAAATATTCATTAATATATCGACACATTTTTAACAATATCAGTTTTGTATAAATCGAATATACGTATTACAAGTTGTATAACTAGAGACTCGGTCTCTGTTTTTTCTATGGTGTTCAAATTGGAGACTCAAATGCTTGTTTCCATTTGGGAGATTGATTTTGGAGATCGATTGGAGAAGTTTAAGTATGCATTTTTGGGAGTTGCAGATTCGGGGAACTGCTCTTATGATTTTTATGAATTGTTAAACTCTCTACGCATACTTTTTTGAATTAAAAATAATTTTTGAGTCTTCATTTTAGAGACTCAGAAACGATCTCTAACAGTCTCCTTATCCTCGTTGTTATACTCTATTTTAGGGACGGAATTGATGGATCATGAACAAAATTAACGGATTTTTCGGTCAATGAATTAATGTGAATAGTGAAAAAATCATGAAGAAAAATGATAAAAAAAAAAATTGGTAAATGAGTTAAGTGAGTAGAAGCAAGTCGATAAAAAATATTTTTTGGGGCAAAATCAAAAAAATAAATTGGTAAAGCCAAAGTCAAATTGAAAATAATTGAAAATTCATGATAAAAATATAATTTACAGCAACTCTAGAGACCAATCAATAATTATCAGTAACTTTAGGGACCAAAATGTCATTATCAAAAATTCTAAAGACTGTTCACGGGCCAAATTGCCAAAATCAAAAAATTTTGGGATCAAATTGACAAAAACAGAAAGTTGTAAGACCAAAATGATAATAATAGAAACTTAAGGATTTCAAATATAATTTACAGCAACTCTAAGGATCAATTTGTAATCATCAGTAACTCTAGGGACCGGAATGTAACAATCAAAAACTATAGGGACTAAACTGTAATTATAAAAAAGTCTAGGGACTGGAACTATAATTTACCAAAAAAATTGAAGAAGGGCAAAATGAAAAAAAAAGTTGGTGGTCGCTTAAATTATTATACACTGTCATTTATATATATAAGACAAACGTGCATTGTATAGTACACACAAATCGGAGGAGAAAATTTGTGGGTTGATGTGATCAAGAAAGGATTTGGCTTATTGAAATTCAATTTTGAACTTTAAATAAAAATTGATTAAATATAGGTATATTTTGAAATTTATCTCGGTGATATAAATCATTTATTTTATAATACAGATTGAGAAAATTATTCAAAAAAAAAAATCAAATTTATCGAAAATTTGTAGGCTTGTGATCAAAATACATTTTGCTTAAATAAATAGATAGTCTATATTGAAAGTTATATATGCTATCTTAACACAAGTATATTGATCATTTGTCTGTCGGTATTCAATTAACATGATTTTTATATGAATAATTATCTAAATAATTTTTATAAGATGAATAATTTAGATTATCAATACAAATTGAGAGTAAACTTTGGTCGGATATGGCGGTTTGGCCTTTTAAGGCAAACTTATTTTCACACACA
>CM018895.1:6465518-6488018 GCA_009663005.1 Actinidia chinensis | reverse complement strand
TAACTGTTTCACATAGATCCTATGTTCAAATCTCATTGACCCGTTTATGAAAGAGAGTCAGGTCACACGTGAGGGTGCATGTTTAGAATATAATAAATAATAAGAGTTAAAGAAAGCCGGACTACACGTGAGGGGTATAAACATGATTACATTAATTAAGGATTTGAAAACATCAAAATCAATATCCAACTTTAATTATTTTTTTAAAAAAAGATAAAGTTGCTAACTTAATACATTATATCAAGGGTGTTCACCATTTTTTGTACTAGTGTGCAATGTGTACTGAGCCTTCCTGCGACATAAATATCCTTACAAAAAAAGTTGGGTGCGCGT
This sequence comes from Actinidia chinensis, assembly GCA_009663005.1. Taxonomy (NCBI): domain Eukaryota; kingdom Viridiplantae; phylum Streptophyta; class Magnoliopsida; order Ericales; family Actinidiaceae; genus Actinidia; species Actinidia chinensis. Next base: position 6,487,685 of record CM018895.1, on the reverse strand, counting down.
GACACAGGATTTTGCAGGTTTCTTAAATAAAATTACCAAGAACTATAGATAGGAGTTAAGAGAGTCCGACCACACGTGAAGGTTATAAAGCTACATGATTACATTAATTAAGGATTTGAAAACATCAAAATCAATATCCAACTTTAATTAATTTTTTTAAAAAAAGATAAAGTTGCTAACTTAATACATTATATCAATGGTATTCATCATTTTCTGTACTAGTGTGTAATGTGTACTGATCCTTCCTGCGACATAAATATCCTTACAAAAAAAGTTGGGTGCGTGTGCCAGATAAAACAAAAGGCTTTTGCAGGTTTTCTTAAATAAAGTTACCAAGAACTATAGATAAGAGTTAAGAGAGTCCGATCACACGAGAGGAGTATAAAACTACATGATTACATTAATTAAGAATTTGAAAACATCAAAATCAATATCCAACTTTAATTATTTTTTAAAAAATAAAAATAAAGTTGCTAACTTAATACAATATATCAAAGGTGTTCACCATTTTCTACACTAGTGTATGTGTACTCATCTTTGTCACAACATGAATATCCTCATAAAAAAAGTTGGGTGCGCGTGCCAGACACAAGCAAATGCAAAATGTGTTTCTTAAATTTATCATGAACTATAGATTCCTTTATAACGCTTGGTGTGAGACTGTGAGTTAGCAGAAAATATCAAAGTTGGTATTTTTGCAAAGGTTTTAATTACACTTTATCCCTTTAAAGTATTGACCAATTCTTACTTCAACCAAAAACAAATTATTCTCTTACATTGGCTCTTCAAGAGAATTAAAGTACTTCCAATAAATCCCTTTCTCCAAACTCCATACAAATTATTAACAAAATAATACATGTGCTACCGCCTAAGCACCACATATGACTAGATTTAAGGCCCAAAACCCATAACCCAAACCAATTAACCCTAAACACCTCTAACCTTAACCCAAACCCCACACTAGATTTTTGCCACCCATTACACCATCCCTTATCCACTAGTCACGAACTACAGCAATAACACAAGTGGCCGCCGCAGTCAGCATTGATCTTGTCACCATCTCTCTTTCTCTCTCTCTCTCACTCCCCTCGTGTGTGTCTTGATATATAAGAGTGATTACTGGGTTGATGGATTTTGGTAAAGGTGGTTCTTGTTGGTGTTTGGTGGAGTTGATTTTTGACTTTTGCAGTGGTGATTTGGGTGTTTGCAAGGGTGGCGTAGTGGTGATATAGTTGTTCATAGGGAAGCTGTGATGGTGATTGGGTGGTGTAGATAAATTGAAGTCTGGGTGGAGGTCCTTCCTGGTGTGGTGGTTGGAGGAGGTGAAATAGGTGAATTGTGGCTTGAGAAGGTGTGGGATGGGTTTGGGAGTTTGGTTTTAGGTGGTACAGGGTCATGAGTCTTGAGTCTTAGGGTGTGGATTTGGATTGTTGAGTTATAAGGCCATATGTTCCATGTGGTGCCACGTGTAAATTCTCGTCCAGTAATTGGATAGAAGTTAACAATTGGGTTGATTTCTAACACTCCCATCGCTAAAGGTTCAATGTGAGAATTATTAGTTAGCAGGCCAAAGTGGAAAATTTCAATATTTTAAGGAGGTAAAGTGTAATTAACCCTTTAGCAAATATATTTGAATGGGACTATGGTGGTGGACATAGACTTAAAGATGGTGGAACTTATTTATTTCGTTCATATATCAACTTTTCTTATGATTGGAGAGGCAAGCTGGGGGTTATAATCAGTCCAAAATCTTCTTAACCATTTGTGGTTATAAGACCTCTTATACAAATATCACCTTAGGAGGCTTGTTTGGCTGGTGGATTAGGAGGGGGGATAATTTCCCCCATGTCGTTTGGCCTGTCGGATAAGGGGCGATAATTTATGCCCCCGGATAATTTTTCCCCCAGCAGGTGGATAGAGGCGGATAATTTTCGGGGGGCCTAGACCTAACTAAAAGTTATCGCGGGGGATAAGTGGGTGAGGGTAAGAAAAAAAATATATAAAGAGAACCCAAAATGTATATTTCTATATTATATATAGTATATATATTATCAATAGAAATAAATATCTTTTTTTAATATCTAAATTTTTATATTTTGTTTCTCTCTCTATATTTTCTTCTTATCACCACCCTTATCCATCCCCCTTCTAAAAGTATCCCCACAAATTAAAAGTTATCTCCCTTAAAGTTATCCTCTCTAAAATTTATCTCCCCTTTAAACTTACCGCCCTCCCTATCCGCCAGCCAAACGGCCGTTTAGCATTTATTTTTAGTGAAAAGAAAAAAAGAGTTGTAGAGCTACAATTTCATACAAAGAACATCCTGGTAATTATTTAAAAATAAATTAACTAAATTTTATTTATCTGAGACCAAGATTCTGGCTACGCCACGAAGTCCAATAATTGAACTTTATTTCGATATTTAAAGATATTTTTCGTTGAGTTTCCTTTTGTTATAACACAAATATTTCCATTTATACGCACATTCGAAATTCAGAGCTTCTTGCTTCTCACATCCTTGATAAATTTAGTAAGAATCAACCATAAACACTTTTTATTTTATTTTTTTTAATTTTTAACTTTGTTCAACCAATATTCACTATAACCCTTAAGTAGTCATTATGCAGCTGCTATTATACGCTTGGGTTCGATGCTTCTTATCGTATGCTCGATCGAGGACTAACAAACACAGCGCTTTATGATGAAATTTAGTGTTGATAAAGCCCCAAACGACCCTAAACTTCGATCTCAAGCTCACGTGGATCGCTAGTGGCAACCCCTTCCTCATGTCGAGCATGTCCTGCATCGCCCTCCCGGCACCGTACACAGGCTTATTCGTTGTCCCGATGTATAATTGAAACAGTGTTGAGCCATCACTCCCTGCATATAGTTTTGGACCCTACAAGATCATAGTAAATGATGAAAAGGATGTGTTTAGTAGAAAAACTAAATAATGGGGCTAAAAGAAATATAACAATTTTTGCGGGTCATGTATGTGTAGCAAAACTCAAAGAGCATCTCCAAAACTTACTCCAGTGTTTACTAAAAACTCAAATTTGCTACTATTGAGGATGTTTACTGCAATTTTTGCCTTTATCTTTCTTGAAAACTGTGCTAGTCTCTGTGACAATTTTCAGTTATTAGCCAAAAATAACTTTAAAAAGTTTAAAAAAAAACTGATTATTTGAAAGCTCTGTTAGTTGATATTTTTCAACTTCTGCTTTTAAATAATCAACTTTTAATACAAGTTCAGCTAAAACAAATACCCCCAATAGTTGCAACTTACGTTTTTTTCTGTCTTGAAAGTTGTGAGAGAGCCACAACTTTAGCTTCAGCTTCTGAGCTAAACACAACTTAAAAAATGTTGAAACTGATTATTTGAAAGCTCTATTAGTTGATATTTTTCAACTTCTGCTTTTAAATAATCAACTTTTAATACAAGTTCAGCTAAAACAAATACCCCCAATAGTTGCAACTTACGTTTTTTTTGTCTGAAAGTTGTGAGAGAGCCACAACTTTAGCTTCAGCTTCTGAGCTAAACACAACTTAAAAAATGTTGAAACTGATTATTGAAAGCTCTATTAGTTGATATTTTTCAACTTCTGCTTTTAAATAATCAACTTTTAATACAAGTTCAGCTAAAACAAATACCCCCAATAGTGCAACTTACGTTTTTTTCTGTCTTGAAAGTTGTGAGAGAGCCACAACTTTAGCTTCAGCTTCTGAGCTAAACACAACTTAAAAAATGTTGAAACTGATTATTTGAAAGCTCTATTAGTTGATATTTTTCAACTTCTGCTTTTAAATAATCAACTTTTAATACAAGTTCAGCTAAAACAAATGCCCCCAATAGTTGCAACTTACGTTTTTTTCTGTCTTGAAAGTTGTGAGAGAGCCACAACTTTAGCTTCAGCTTCTGAGCTAAACACAACTTAAAAAATGTTGAAAAATACTGATATTTTTGAAACTCCATTTGGTACATACTTAATTTTCAACTTTTGCTCGTGAATATACAGTCGAAATACAATAAACACCCCCAATATTAATTATATGAATATGATTCACTGTTTGAAAATAGGTAATAAAAATTGAATTGAGGTAGAAATTTAGGCTCCGTTTGGTAATGCTTAAAAGCTAAACTTTTTTTAAGTTTGCTACCAACAAAATCAAGATTTTTTAGTTTTTTTACTTTTATACCTTTACTTTAGCTACAAATAAATAAAAAAGCAAAAACAAAAAAGTCAATTTTAATTAGTTTTTTTGCTTATAAGCTTAAAAAAAATCAACCGAAAAACCGTTACCAGACGAATTCTTAGTATGCTTACATAGGAAAAGGCTAAAGGAAGATTGGCAAAGGACAATTCCATGAGTGGAGGATGGATGTGAAGGCCAAAGAGCTTAGACTTGTTGTCTATCACTAAATCCATTGAACAATTGCAAGTGAGGATTTTAGTTGAAACACCAGAGGCATCCACTCCCTCTCCTAGCCCAAATTCTCTAATTCCTGCTATCTGCAACAAATTTTAACCCTATATTAAGGAGAAAATATTAACAAATAAATAAAAATAAAAATAAAAAATAAAAAATTGTATCTTGAGATACATTTTATTAGCTACCTTAGTAAAGACTCTTGGTATTAAAATTAAAAAAATTACGTTATATATTAAGGAAATAAAGAAACAGAAACAATGATATTTATCTCTTAAATATTAAAGGTCTATGTGGTTTATATATATTTTTGTACCCCTCCCTCTCTCTCTCTCTCTCCCCCCTTTTATCATTTTATTCTATATTATCTATTTAAATCACATTTCAATCAAAATAAAAAGTCAAATGTAATCATTATAGGGTAAAATTGAAAAATCAATGGAAAGTAATATTTTTTCTCGTAAAAAAATTGAATTCCCTAAAAAGGATCATCCATATGGGATGGAGAGTGTATATTTAACGATTACGAGTTATATATGTCACATTAGATGGTGACTCAAAATGGTAAAAAAATACAGTAATCACAACATTTTTTGTTTCAAATTAGTCGTTAAATAATTATTTTAAGTTCATGATGATAAAACTCTAGATAAGAATTAAAGCTGTTTTTATTGAATAATAATACTAAAAGTCATTTCATTTAAAATTCCCACATGTACATAGTAAATTACAAAAGGTAATTCACGCGTAAATTACTCGGCCCACAGGCCCAAATCCTAGGGCTCCAGGCCCGAAGTTATATTCTGGGTATTCGTAGTTCAATTGTATAAAGAATACTGGGCCTGGGCCCAGTCACGTGAAAGGCACTTGTGGCCCAACTATTGGGCCTAACCTTGGCATTTAATCTCGGGTCCCATTTTCTTTGTCCATTTTTTATATTTTAGATATTCTTAAATATTTATCCTTTTAAGAGACGCCAATCACTAAAATATACTCCCCCGTCTCCTTTTAATTATCAACTATTTTTTTTATCTGTATCTAAATAATTGTCCACTTTCCACTTCTGATACATAAAATGTACTATCATTCTTCTTTCCATATTAAATTCAAATAATAATGTTAAAACTCTAAATTTTAATAAATTACAATAAATAACAAAATTATATTAAAAAAATGAACAATAAATGTATTGAAAGTTGAAAAACATTCATTACATTCTAAAAAAATAAAAAATCACACATGAAAAGTTGAACTCTACACATAAAAATGATATATATAAGGAAAAATTAGGAAAGTTAAAAAATTCCTTAAAAAATTCCTTAATAAGTTGGATTCTCGAAAATGGACAATTAAAATGGAACATAGGGGTATTAGATTTACTCTTTTGCCCGTCTCTTTTTGAATTTATGTGACAAATTTATTTTTTTATATATAGATGCTTTTCAATTATTGGAAAGTAATTTTAAAAAGTTTTTAACTTTTTATAAGTGTGCTTACTATTTTGACTCTTGGATTCCCAAATTCTAACTGTTTTAAGCTTTGGGAGATTTGGGTTGATATTGTCTTGGCTCTACCATCGAGGCAACTTTCTCAAAGACCCACTTTTTACATAAAAAAGAGAGTCCAATAATGTGATTGGTGTTCACCTATTATCAAAGTGGGTAAAAAGGACTCACCCATATGTGATTGGTTGTTTCAATAAAGTAGAGCTCGTTTAAGGCCAATGAAAGTAGTGAAATATCAAATAATAAAAAGGAGTAATGTGCACCCAATGTTTAAAGTGTGTGAAAAATAATTGTTAATGAGAATCGTGAATATCTACCTTGATAATCGAAGACGTCTTGTAAGGTTTTTCGAACAAATTGTATATTTAAAAAATTAAATTGATCTGAAATTTATAACCATCAAATTTCATTTGCATTTAAACATATTGATAGTTTTTATAATGATTATCTATTTTTACAAGACAAAATGTACATCAATCGCACAACTACCAATGTCTAATAAACCCGAGGTTAACGAATCTCCCATATTGATGATCCATTGTTACTATTGTGGACATCTCAAAAAATTATTTATAATTTTTAATTTCTATTATTTTTGATGATTTTACAAATTTTGTATAAAAGAACTAATTGAGATCTTTTAATTGGTATAAAAAAATCTTAAAAAATTATTCATGCAAAATATATTATTTGTTGATTCGATTAAAGAGTAATATCCTAAAAAGACAAGTAAATTGCGGCCAAGGAAGTATTTAGGAAGACATAAGTGAGCTAAGACGATAGCACCAACTGTATTTTGCTATCCCATTGACATGATGTTATATTCCAAGAGATTTTCACCAATAATTGCACTATTTGATTGTTGACACGTGAAAAGTAAATGTGATCAATTTCAATCAATTTGATTTTGTATATGAATGACTTACTATCCAAACTCTACTGTCTATATAAGGTGGCACCCAACGTTTCAAATTAAATAATTGTGGTTCTATTTTCATCGGACTGATCACGAGTCCTACAAAATTGAGTGGATCTACGTGATGAACTATTTGTACTTAGGGCTCGTTTGGCTGGAGGATATGGAAGGGGATAAATTTTGGAGGGGATAACTTTAACTTTGTTTGATACTTTTAGAAATGGGTAGATAAGGGTGGAGGATAAGAAAAAATATATATAGGGAGAAACAAAATATAAAATATGTAGATTATTAAACTAATATTTAGGTCTATATATATTATAAATTATACATTTTATTTCTCTTTATATATTTTTTCTTTATCCCACACCCTTATCCGAGATAACTTTTAGTTAGGTGTCTAGGGCCACCTAAAAATTATCCACTATATCACCTACTTCGCTAAATTATCCGGCGGGCAATAAATTATCCGCCCCATACCGGAGCCAAACGACCAAGGGGAAAAATTTATCCGGAGAGAAAAATTATCCCTTGCCTAATTCGGTAGCCAAACGTCCCCTTAGGCCTATTCATTTTCGTTAAGGGTAGAAGGGGAAGATCAATGTGGCTCTTTATGTGGGCATGACCACATATATAAACTCTTTCCATGAGTTCAGCAATGATGGCAATACTACCAGGCAAACTCAGAAACGATTGACCATAACTAATTCTTCACTTCACTGAAACACTAGAAGGCTAGAAGACACAACCTTTCAAAGGAAATAATTTAGAAATATCATAACATTCCACACCTCAAACTACTCCGGGTATTACTAGACCACCATCCAGTGATGAACCTATGAAATGATTGACTCAAATATAATCACCGTAGACTGGAGTGGGCCCAGATAACAAGACATTGGATGATAAAGTTGTGTTGTGACAGATTTTTTTTTCCTACTATTAGGAAAACCGAGCTATATTGGTGGAACTTTTTCAGTGACATCACATTCAACGAGTGTCCTAGGAACCTTGGTTAACGTATTTATAAATATTTATATTTTATCTGTTTTTTAAATTATGAAATTTAAAAAATACGCTATGGCCTTTTTTGTGTGTAGTATCAATGAACACGGACAATTATTAATAGTAAAATATATAAGAAGTTTAGACATTGTTAACGAATAACCCATGTATGAAATGAGCATTTGAGAGAATAATATCTGCATTCTTCTTGCATGAGAGAGAGAGAGAGTGTTTATGTAGGGTACCTTAAGAGACATTTTTGGGGGTGGAGGCTTAGTAGCAATGTAGAAAACCAACAACGCAACCCCCAAACTCACCAAAAACCTCCACATCACCTGTAAACAAATCCAACCCAACGAAGACGAAGTCCGAAATGACAAATACCTCCACCACCAATCGTTTCTATTTCCAAATTCGTCCTCACACTCCTCCTCATCGTCATCATCACCACCGTCAACCCCATCGCGAAGCACCCCAATCGGATGGCTCTTGCCTTTCTCCGCCCCACCCAGGTCGTAGGGGACCTTTTTCTCGTGGAGGAACGAGTGGTTGGACCCGCGCGACGACGGGCACCGTGAGATCGCGAACCTGGCCGGGTCGGGCTGGTCGAGGCGGGTCGGGGAGTGGAAGGCGGATTCGGTGACTGCGGTGTGGGCGTGGGAGTTAGTGGATGGGCTCTGCACGAAGTAGAGGGCGTAGGGGTAGGATCGGAAAAGCGCTTCCTCCTCTGCGTCCATTGTGCAGAGAGAGAAAGAGTGAGAGAGAGAGAGAGAGAGAGAGGGGATCAGAATGATGTTCTGACAATGGGGAGGGTGGTGTTTGGGGGGCCTTTTTAAACTGTGGGAAAAGAGACGTTGCTTTCGTGGGAAGGAGCTTGGGTTGGTCACGGTTGCATGAGCCATATTTCGATCCAGCTAGCTAGACCCAGAAGACAAAGAAAAATTCTACAAGAAATAAAATATTAGTAGGTATTTTGGTATTATAACAGGGGTAATTCTGGTATATAAAAATTTGACTCGTCTCGCCAAATTCAAGCTTCACCAAAATTAATGTTGCTTTATTATATTAGTATGCATACACTGAAAAGATACGTAAAAAAGTGCATATAAAGATTTATATATAGTTTAAATGCATTTAAGCTTTGGCCATGTGGATATCATAATCAGAATTTTAATCTATATTGTACATAAAATTTTTGTGAATTTTTTCTTTGCACATTTTTTGTGCATTTAATTTTTTCTTCTTTACAGATTCTATTCTTTATAGAGACTTATAAAAAAATGTCACGTGGCTTTTGTAGATAAAAACATCGTCATGGGTACGGTGTTTTGTTTCAAAATGAATAAGTTTACTACCAGGTTCGGTCCCGATATTTGAGTTGCTCTAACAGTCCTAATATAGTTGCATTCGTGCTATTAATGCATTACTAAAAAAAATCATACAAATTATAAATGATTTTTTTGTGTGCTTGATTGTTGCCCTGTCCTGAAGGTTGCACAGACCCAATAATTTGTTGAGGTTACCCAAGGCCAGCCTTATTCACTACTTCACTTGAGACATAAATTTTATAAAAATCTTTAGTTTGTATATCATTAGCGGTGTTAAAAAGTAGTAGTATATACTAGAGTGAGTGTACATAATATTTGGTTATAATGTGTTAAAAATACAAAAAAAAACTACTACAAGACTTGAAATTTATAATCACCAACTCCAACCGCATTTCCTTCCGAATCTCAAGATTTAGAAATCATTGGGATGTAACCATCTAAACCAGGAAAAAAAAAAGTGTATTGCTTCGAAGTTCATGTAAAATAATGCCACAAATATTGATTTTATTTATAGTTCATTTTGATCTAGAATTCGAATAAATATTTTTGTATAAATATTACTTTTTCAAGAATCTTGGGTGTGTGTTGTGCATGTAGGGGGGCTCAGAAAACAGTGTTTGGTACATCAATTCAGGGTCCCAAAAAGGTGGGTTTCTATTTTACACTTGTTCTTTTCGTGCTTCTATTTTCTCTGTCTGCCTCTCTCACATTATGTCTCTCAGTCCTATTTAGTATCCTGCCCCTTGCACTTCATCGTAATCAAAAATAGGCTACTACTTATTTTTCACGTCGATAATAACATGATCAATTCACATTTCTCTTGATAAGATGGAGAGAAAATATGATTTTGAAAATAATTGTAAAACAAAGTAATCAGATCAAATAACTATATTTATCCGATCAATTTAATTTTTTTCATAACTATATATAAAAAAACTATTCGGATCATATCGTTGGAGCCTCGATGGGCGCAAATCATCCTGGCAACAATGTGGACACAACACGCATCCAAACCCCTTTTCCAAATGATTAGCAAAGAGGGAGTCCATTCTCTTTACTTTCATTTTTATTCAAGCATAATTAATGAGAATCATATAAAAAAAAGCACTCTTTAAAATAAATAAATATTAACTTCAAAAAAAATAATCTCAAAACAAAATTTCTTGAGTTTATTAAGCTAAGCTATAGCTAATCAAGGCAAGCCAAGCCAAGCCGCGTCCTAAAAAAGCAGCCCCCTAGAGTTGCGGCGGATTGTAAAAGTATACTTTGCTTTACACCGAATTTTTTCTTGGGGAATGATAACAACGTAAGCACGCTTTAGCATTTCATTTTCCTGTCCCAAACGCTGAGATAAAGTGTTGATTTGTCACGGACTCGCTCTTATTTTTATATAACAAAGAAATGAATGCTGTATACTTCGAACAAGAATTATATATATAGAAAATTATAAAGAATTTACGGCAAAATACGATTTATCCCAAACTTTCGTTAACTAAGTTAGGGGTTACAGTTTATTCTAAAACTAAAAGAAGGTAGTTTGCATATTTACTAACGATAGAGAGATAAACTGCATATTTCCTAATCATTCATAGAGAGGTAATCCGTACATAAGATAAACCGCAAGGGGTAAATCGGATTTTGCCCTAGAATGTAAGTGTATGTTCCGAATGGTGTGACCATGCCAAAAGTAAATCTTGTCCACATGTTTTGTGATGGGTAATTTTGTGAGCATGTAGCATTGTTGTACATAATTTTCTCATTTAGTTAAGATAATATAAGTTGATGTCAAAATCTAGATGATTAAACTGGGGATTCTAGTCGTGCTAAATTGCACAAGGGAAAAGTCCTTGAGATGCCAAGTTGATAACCTATGTATAAATTCAAGTTGATCGCACATTAATAAACACATGATCGAATTATATTTATGTACAGTTTACTCTTATAATCATACTTTGTTATTCAGTTACTCTAGGTTAAATATAAATCGTATAATTTGAGTACGTGACTACATATATCTGATCAATATTTTTTATAAAAATAATCTACATGTTAATACGAGCGAGTCTGACGATATAAATAGCTAGACTCAAGGTGAGGCCCAACCAATACCTACCCAAATACTCTGCATGGATATTTTTTCTCTCTTTAGAGTTAATTATATTTGTGATTGTTGTGTTTGTTACGTTTGATTTGATGTATCTTGTGGCAGATACCTCATAGTCTCATACAGAGAGAGAGAGAGAGAGAGAGAGAGCAAATGAAGTATGTAATTCTTTTGCTTGCTTAAGAAGTAATGATGAATTGTTATGGAAGGGTGGCCAGTGGTGGTCATGATGGAAGATAATTGCGAGAACATTGAGAAATAATGCAACGGGAGGAGTAGCTTTTGCTTTTATATCAAGACATAATGAATTCCACTGCTCATTGTCATAATTATGGGGGAAAAAACTACTTACCCAAACAAATTACGAAAAATCTAGGGTTAATTTTCTAATTACACACAACTAATATATGTAATAGAAACATATCTTTGTATAGGAACACATTTTGAATTAAAACAGAGTACAAGTCTGCAGATGTGAGCAAGCTTCTCATATCTGCATATATGGGGATAGGGCTTAGTTTGATTTGATTTGATTATTTCCACATTATCAAAGCGATTAATCTGAATGAAGAATGGAAACATCAGAAATATATAATTATTTTCTCCTACTTTATTCTAATTTTTTCGTTCAGTTACATTCAGTGATTGATATTCTCTGTTTATGAATCAGCAGCGCTACCGGTACCAAAATTTAGACTAAGAAAATTTTTTCAAATCCAAAATAAATAGTTTAAATTCACTTGAATATGTGGAGTCATATAACCAATTAAAAGTGAATCTATATCATAAATTTTGAATTCAGAAAACATTTTCTCGTTCTCCGTTGTGTTAGCAGACAGGGTTGCTTCGAGTTCTCGGGCCGGCCTACAGAGATGTTTTCAATTACATGGTTGCGCCTGGAGCCTAACTTTCAGAAGGAGCAATGGACCGACAATAACATCTGAACTTCCTACTCTTTTGGTACAAATTTTGAATCATTCGTTTTAAATTTGAAGAACTTTTATTAATTCAAATTTGGGTATAGTATGATTTCTGTATATGATTCGATGAGTTTTAGTTACTTCTATATTTTCAAGAATGGTACATAACTTAAAATCATGAGGGGTATGATGCTGGGAAAGATTGTCTGCCTAGTTGCATTCATAGAAGAATCATTCGGTGGAAAGCACCCGAGCCTCAATTTTTTTGGATAAACTACACTGACCTCCCTTGTAGTTTATAACAAATACATTGTGCCCCTAAGGTTGGACTTATTATACCTGTTTCCCTTAGACACCCTCGTACAATTATGCACCCACTCTTTCACCACTACCACTAACATTGCAACATTATCTACGCTTCCATTCGTTTGAAGCTACCAAAATTTGTCTTTCCTATCTCTCATCTCCACCGCCACCCACTCTCTTTTTTATCTCCACAGTTCCACCAACTAGCTCACAGCCCCAAAACACCTCCCGAATCTCATAAATCACCGACGCCCACTCCAAAAACCACAACGCCAAAACGACCAAATCTTGAAGGCCACCTCTAATCCACATCTCTGACCGTCATACACACCTCCATCGACCACCACCACACCACGACATGCAAGTTGTGAAGGCGCTAGCATTGACTCGGGCTGATGGTTGTGAGCAGGGAGCTAGCTGATGGTGGCCAAGGACGGATGCAAGATCTTATTCTTTGGAAGGCAAATGTATATGCAAAACTTAAAATTTGTATTCTAGGAAGGAAATGCAATATTAATTTCAATTTTGGAGTGATGAACTTATACAATTTGAAAATATTTGCAACTAATACAACTATATATAAAACCAGAGTTTTTAAAAATCTTGAGATTGCGGTCACCTCCAATCGCTTCTCCTTGGATCCATCCCTGAAGGTGTTGAGAGGCAACTCTTTTGAACGTTGGGTTTTGTTCGATAGTGGGTGGCAATGGTGGATCTCTCTATGTGCGCACACGGATGGATTCGATTAAGTAGTAGAAGAAGAAGAAGAAGAAGAAGTGTGACAATAGAGAGTTGATTCAATGGTATGAAAGAGGGGTGTTTGGTAACTTTATCAAATTTATTTGGATTAGAAATTAGTTTATGATCTAGTTCAGTTAATTCCTGAATAATCGGGGGAATTTGGGCTTTTTAATTAATATCTTGATGACCTCAGTATATTCCATCTTGTTCACCAACAGTTTACTAACAGCAATGGGCCAATAATTATGTTATCATTTAGCCTAAGGGAGGCCGATGTAATAAATTCAAAATTTGGAGGCACAGTTGTATTTGCCAAAGTAATTTACCATTTTTTCAATAATATACCAAGCTTCTCTAAAGTTTAGAATTTAAACCTTATAAAAAAGTTAGCAAGTTCCGAACCTTAATTAATCATTTGAGTTGATCATCTTATAAGGTTCACTGAGAATATCATTCATGTAAAAACTCAGATTGATCAAGTATTGGTATCCACGTGATCGAATCTATTTTCCCCCCAACAAGTTTTAGTTTCAATTTAGGCTAGACCACCTATTTTTCTTAAGAAAAGTGACTCGATTATGCAATTACTAATTTCTGATTGACATGATTTTTTTAGAAATGATCTTCTCACTGTGGTTTACAAAATAAAAGGTTTTAAATTACTAATGATTGTCTAGGTAACTCGAATCCTGCCAACTTTAAGAGTTGAAATCAGGAAATTTGTGATAAAGTATTTCATAAATAATTTCTGGGTGTGAGGGAAACTAACAAGTCGCTTTGGCCGAGTGGTTAAGGCGTGTGCCTGCTAAGTACATGGGGTTTCCCCGCGAGAGTTCGAATCTCTCAGGCGACGTTGTATTGTTTTTGTTTTTGTTTTTCAGATAAATATTCTACAGAATCTGAATAACAAATTGGAAAAATATTGTAATATTTGCCATTTTAAATTTCATTAGGTGTACTAAACAATTGTGATATGATTACGAAGCGTTTTTGTTTTTCAGATAAATATTCTACATAATCTGAATAATAAAATTAAAAAAATATTGTAATATTTGCCATTTTAAATTTTAAATTTCATTAGGTGTACTAAACAATTGTGATATGATTACGAAATAATAATGTTCGTATCCCCAACTATTTTTCGAAACTCTTAAGATCCGGACTCCCCAAATTTTGAACTATTTAAAATATTAATCAAATAATCTTACTCAATTAAAATTGTAATATAAGAAAAAACTGGGGTAAAAAATAAAATATAAAAATTTTAAGTGGTCAAAATGTAAACCTATAAAACTTTTTTCACAAAATACAACCTCCCCAAAAAGAAGAAAGATGCATCTGATATATGTTAAAAACCTTAGCTGGTAAAAATAAAAATATAAAAACTTTAAGCGGTCAAAATATAGACCTATAAAACTTTTTTTATAAAATAAAAAGAGATATGCATCTTATAGATGGTAAAAACCTTAATTATGAGGCAAAATGGAGAGAGCGAAAGAGAAGAAGAAAGCATAGAGGTCTTCACTGAAGTTTTATTTGAGAGATAAGTCATACATTCTTCCTCTCTCTTATTCTATGTAAAGTTCTTATATCCAAACAAATAAAACATAATAGGATTTTTTGTAGGATAAAAATTAATTACTTACTAAAATTTTTATTATTTTTTATATAAGGTTCTTGTTTTGACTTTACCAGTTTCAACTGCTACATTGAAATATGAATTTTTAGCTCTGAAACTTGTTAAAAATAAATTGTACAAAATATGATGCAAGATTATTTTCTACCTTGATTTGTTTACATACATTTAGATGTCCAAATTTAGTACATAGACATTTAGTATTTTATTTTTTGTTATCTTTCGGTTAAAATATTCACTTTTTATTTATTGAAAATTTATGTTGTATATTATTTTTTATTATAAAATTTTTAGTGCCCGATCGTGATTATATTTTTTCTTTTTCTATTTTTATCTTCTTTTTTCTCTTATTTTCATTTTTTAAATTTTTTTCTGCGTTTTCTTTTTCTTTTCTCTTGTTTTTATATACTTTTTTTTGTTTTATCTATTTTTTCCTCTTTTTTTATTTTTTTATTTTTTTCTCTTTATATAATTTTATTTTTTATATATGACTTTACTTATGTTTTTATTTTTTTTATTTTTTTCTCTTTTTCTCTTTATTTTTTTCCTGTTTGTATGACCTTTATTCCCTGTTTTTAATTTTTATTTTTTTCTACTTTTTTTTTCTTTTTTTTTACTGATTTTTTCTATTTTTATCTTCTTTTTTCCACTTTTTTTAAAATTATTTATTAAATATTTTTCTTTTCTTCTTCTTCTCTCTCTCTCTCTCTCTATATATATATCTATATCTATATCTATATCTATATCTATATATATATATATATATATTTTGTCTTCTATTTTTTCCTTTTCCCTTTTTGTCTTTTTATCTGATTTTTTATGTTTCTTTATGTTTTTTTCCATTTTTCCTTTTTCCCTTGTTTTTTTCCTTTTTTTCCCTTCTATTTTTATCTTCTTTTTTCACTTTTTTTTCTTTTTTTCTTTTTTTTTAGTTTTTAATTTTTTTACTATTTCTTTTTTCTATTTTTCTATTTTTTTCTGTTTGTATCTATTTTTTTTAAAAAAAAGCTAATTTTTTTTTCAATTTTTTAAAATCATTTTTTTCATATTTAATAATTTTTTAAAATTAGATATATATATTTTTATTTAGACTCTTTTTGTAAAAAAGAATTATAAAAACACAAAAAAATAATAAAATAATTAAAAAAATCACTAAAGATAAAAAAATTAGACAACCAAGTTCACCATTCTATGAGTCAACTGTTTGTTGACTGTTGACCTAACAGAAACACCTTATGCCAGCAAGATTTTTTTCTAAATTTCCTCTTCTATACCTTCTCTCTCTCTCTCTCTCTCTTCGCTTGAGCCACCAGATCTAATAGAACACCACCACCACATGGTAAATGGGCGGTGGTAATTTAGGGTTCTTTTTTGGGTAAATGTAATTTAGAATTCTTGGGGCTAAAATCATGAGCATTATTACTAAGGAGGTAGTTCAGCCCCAATTAGTCACCATTACCGCCCATTAGCGTAATTTACCCTTTCTTTCTACCCTTCTTTAATTTTTTCAGCCCTAACGGCCTCTTTTCCTTTTCCGATGCTCACACACAATGGTAAAAATGTCTCTCTCTCTCTAACTTCCTTTTTCCTCTTTCAAAAAATACGGAATAATCTTCTTAGGCATTTATAATCTCTCTCTCCACAACGCTCTCTCAAGTCTTTCATGTTCTCTCAGTGTGTTTGTTAGATTCAATTAGTCAGCCATCGATGGGAAGACTTCTTTCTCTCTTCATGCTGCGGAAATAAATTCAAATTTGGAAGACATGAATCAGGTCTTGTTATTCTTCTTCTTCATTACAAATCAAGTTAAGGTTTTACAGTTAAAAGTCTTTATCGACCACTGGAGAAAGATCTTTGTCTCTGTCTCTGTTTCTTCAAGCAGAATTAAAATTTCGAAGATATAAATCATGGATCTCAACATAACTGATGAAGTCTTCTTATTCTTGCTCTTCTTCTTCGTTACAAATCACTTTAGGGTTTTACAGTTAGAAGTCTTTTCCCTTTTTTTCTTTTTTCTCTGATTTTTTCTGTTTCTTTTTTTTTTTTGGCTTGTCTTTCTTTTCCCCCTGTTTTTTGTTCCCTGTTTTATTTCTTATTTTTTTTCTTTTTATCTACTTTTTTTCCTCCTGTTTTTCTTCTGTTTTATTATTTTTTTTATTTTTTCTATTTTTATCTACTTTTTTTTAAATTCTTTTTTATTTTTTTTTCTTCTTCTTCTCTCTCTCTCTCTATTTGTTGTCTTCTGGTTTTTTTCTTTTTCTTTTTCTGTCTTTTTATCTGATTCTTATGTTTCTTTCTATTTTTTCCCTTTTTTCCTTTCCCCTTGTTTTTTCCTGTTTTTTCTTCTTTTTTCCCTTGTTTTTTCTATTTTCTATTTTTTTTGTTTTTTTTATTTTTTTAACTGTTTTTTTTTTTTTTCTCTTTTTTATGTTTTTATCTACTTTTTAATTTATTTTTTTCAATTTTTTCAATTTTTCTTTATGTTTTTTACTTTTCTACATTTTTTTTCTCTGTTTTTATTTAGTTTTTTTCTGTTATTTATTTCCTTTTTCATTTTTATTAAAAAATATATATAATATATATTTTGTTGCCTTCTTTTTTCTCTCTTTTTCTTTGATTTTTCTATTTCTTTCTGTTTTTTGGCCTTTTTCCTTTTTTTTTCTGTTTTTATTTTTATTTTTATTATATACATATCTTCTTTTTTTTTCTTCCCTTTTTCCTATTTTTTCTTCTGTTTTCTTCTTTTTTAACTGTTCATTCCTATTTTTATCTCTTTTTTCTGTTTGTATCTACTTTTTTTTAATTTTTTTAATTTTTTTCTGTTTTCATTTAATTTGTTTATTTATTTTTATTTTTTATTCAAAAATATATATAATATATATTTTCTTGTCTTTTTTTTTCGTTTTTCCTTTTTTCTCTTATTTTTCTGTTTCTTTCTGTTTTGTTGTCTTTTTCCCTTGTTTTTTTTTTTCTGTTTTTATTTTATTTTTGTTTTTGTTATATATATATATAATTTTCTTTCTTCCCGTTTTTCCTATTTTTTATTCCGTTTTTATTTCTTTTATTTCTTTTTTTAATTATATATATATTTGTATCTTTCTTTTATTTTCCTTTTCATCTCTTTTTATCTCTTTTTTAATATTTTGTTCCTTCTTTTCCCTTTATTTTCTCTCTTTTTTTACTGTATTTTTCTATTTTTATGTCTTTTTTTTACTTTTTTTTAAAATTCTTTTTTAAATATTTTTTTTTCTTCTCCCTCTCTCTGTACATATACACAAGTCTTCTGTAAGGGTTCAAATTTTTTTTTTTTTTATAATTATGACGAATGTGTGTGGTCATCATGCCACGTGTGCATATATATATATATTATATGTATATATATTTCGTTTGGCTTTAAGTCTATATATATGGCCCCATTTAAATTTAATTGGGTCATGAGAATTTAAGTGGAATTGAATTGAGTTTTGAAAGTGGATGTGTAAGAGAGTGGCCAAGGGATTGGACCCAAGTTGTTTTTAGTATGGGTTTGTTGGCTTGGCCAACAAAACCCAAGTGGCCCCACGGAAGGGCATTTGTGTTATTTCATATTTTGACCTAAATACAATTAAGGTTAGCATGTTATTTCATTTTTCCCATCTCCTTTCTCTTCTCCCTTCTCTTCTAGGTTTTGAGTCAAAAGTGGGTTTGGCATTGAGCTTTAGATCTAGGGGCATTTGAGGTGTAATTTGAGGAGTGATTCGTTGAAGAGGAATAGCATCCTACTCGACGGGGCTAGCTGGAGCCAAGAAAAATTTAGAATCGGAGCAATCAAAATTCGAGCCGCACTCTTTTTGGAGTTGCATACTGGGATGAGGTAAAAGGTAACTCTTTGTGGAGGTTTGTTTTGGATTTGTTGTTAATAGCTTATATAAATTCTTTTTAATTTGACACATATTTTGGTATTGAACTTAAAAAGGGAACATTGATCTACAATGAAAGTTGAAAAGGAGGATTAAGTGTTGCAACTACTTTTGGTTTGTGTAAAGGGTATCTATGTGTGTTGAGTTTTTTGTTGTTAATGCCTTATATAAAGTCCATTTGAAGTATATTTGGGGTATAGACTAAGGAGAAATTTGGTTTAGATTGAAAAATGAAAAGTTTTGAATATCGACATGATGGTTTGGTGTCGCACATAGGTTTTTGGGTGGTGTTGACACATTTGAAAAAGGAGGAATGGAGAAATTTGGACACTGACATGTGGTGTAGACCCTAGGTTTGTGGTGTCGACACCTTTGAATCAACGAATTGGTATTTGGGTGCTACTTGACATTGGTGGTCGAACCTTGACAGTGGATTTTGGTACTGACATTTGGGGTCGACACCAAATTTCAGGTGGTGTCGACACCTTGAAACAGTAAATTAATCTAATAAAATAATAATAAAATAAATTAAAATAATTTTTTTAAAATGATTTTACTTTTAGCATAATATCTTTTGTACATTTTATGTTGCATTAATTTTTAGTAAATGTAACAACTGCTTATGTTAAAAATTAAAGATGTAACTAGTGCCATGTGAACTTGGAGTTTAGATGAGTTTTTTTGTTGTAAAATGGTTAGGGTATTGTTCAATAATAGCTTATTATTATTGATGGTTTTTGGAATGCATTATTGATGTGTTGAAATTTAACTAGTATAAATGTAACATGAATGTGTGGTTGAATTTGTGGAAGGAAGAGTAGTATAAAGTTTATGCGTGTGTGGAAGTTAGGAAAGATTTTGAGAATGATTTGATGGAAACGGTTTTTGAGGAATGCGCCTATTGGAAATGGTTTGAAAAATGAATTAATGAAACCGTTTTGAGAACGGTAGGGAGCATGATTTTGGAATGACACGCTTAGGATTATACCAGAAAACTCGCACGAGAGTAAGATTAGCGATCGTGTGTATATTGAGTATGTAAAAACTTTCCGGTTGAAAGCCCGAGAAAGACGAAAGTCCTAGATGCATATATCGGGTTATGTAAGTAAAACCTTTCGTGTGAAAAAATCCAAGAAGAAAGTCTTAGATGGCAAAAATGCGCAAGATCGGGAATGTCGACATTTTTCGGTGTGTGAAAGTGGGCCGAGGAATGCGATGGTGTAACGGGATTCGGACCCTTTTGGTGCAAAGTCCGAGGAAGGAAAGGAATGCGATTGTGGATAGGGAAATGTCGACCCTTTCGGTGAAAATCCGAGAATACGACTGGATAGAGGGAATGTCATAGCCACGGTGAAAGACCTCCGAGAAGTGGACTAGACGTTGTCTCGAAGGCTTAGCGCATGATGAGGGTGGATAGTGTAGCCTAGGATGTGTCATTCTAAAGGTATTGAAATATTTACCTTTTAAAAAAACAATAGCAAAATTGGAGAAATTTGATAAATTTAAAGACATGGGATAGCTTTTCGGAAAGGCGGGAGTTGAGAGTTAGAGAAATCGGTGATTAATAAATCAAGATTTGAATTGAGTGTTGTTAAAATGATGAATACTTTTAGAGAAAAGCGGGGTTGTTTTGTAAAATCACGGATTGTGAAAAAAATCCAAAAGGATATTTGATTGAATGAATATATTTTGTTGCATCATGTTTGCATTGTTAAACTATGTATCATGGTTTTAAGCTTGAGACATCAAGTCTATTGTTTAATCTTTTCAAGATAACTCACCTTTACTAAAATGAATTTCAGGGTACCGAGGGTATCCTGATCGTAAGGCATGTGGATTGCGTTTTACTGATGTTTGTTCTAGACAAATATAAAGGTTTAATTTTTGGGAGTTGTAATGATCCTTTAATCCAGTTGGGGGCATATTATATTATGGATTATCATCCATATTTGTATTTGATAGCTCATGGAGAGCATGGTCCCATAGAGGGATAGTGTACAGTATTCTGATGTAAAGACAAAATGTTGTCAGACTATATTAGTTTGATTTTACCGCATTTTGAGTTGTTAACTCACATGGCAATCCCTGTCTGGTTGGAAGGGGGCGTGACATCTTCTGTTTTTTGATTTTTCATTTTTTGTCTTTTTATTAATTTTTATTTTCTCTATTTTTCCTTTTCCTTTTGACTAGTTGTTGCTCTTTTATCCTTTATTTTTATCTTCTTTTTTTACTTATTTTCTTTTTTTTTTTCAGTTTATACTTTTTTCCCTCTATTTTTATCTCTTTTTTCTGTTTGTATGTACTTTTTTAAAAAAAATCATTTTTTTTTCAAATTTTTTTAAATCTTTTTTTCATCTTTAATAAAAAAACTTATATATATATATATATATATATTATTTAGACTCTTTTTATCAAAAATAAATTATAAAAACACAAAAAGCTAATTAAATAATTAAAAAAATTATTAAAGATAAAAAAATTAGACAACCAAATTCACTATTTGATGAGTCAATCGTTGTTGACTGTTGTCCTAACAGAAACACCTTATGCCAGCAAGATTTTTTTTTAAATTGTCTATTCTAACCCTTCTCTCTCTCTCTCTTCGTTTAATAGAACACCACCACAACTTGGTAAATAGGCGGTGGTAATTTAGGGTTCTTGGGGCTAAAATCATGAGCATTAAAAAGGAGGGTAGTTCAGCCCCAATTAGTCACCATCACCGCCCATTAACTTAATTTACCTTTACTTCATTTCATTCTACCCTTCTTTTCTTTTTTCAAGCCCATAACGGCTCTTTTCCTTTTCCGATTCTCACGCACAATGTAAAAATGTCTCTCTCTCTCTCTAACTTCCTTTTCCTCTTTCAAAAATAACGGAATAATCTTTCTTAGGCATATTATAAATCTCTCTCTCCCTCACAACGCTCTCTCAAGTATTTCATGTTCTCTCAATGAAGGTTAGGGAAGTCTCACGTCTGTTTGTCAGATTCAATCAGTCGGCCAACGATGGGAAGACTTCTTTCTCTCTTCATACGCTGTGGAATTGAATTCAAATTTGGAAGATATGAATCACTAATCAGGTCTTGTTATTCTTCTTCTTCTTTATTACAAATCAAGTTAAGGTTTTACAGTTAGAAGTCTTTATCGACCATTAGAGGAAGATCTTTTTCTCTGTCTCTTCAAGCAGAATTAAAATTTCGAAGATATGAATCATAGACCTCAACATAACTGATGAGGTCTTCGTATGCTTGCCCTTCTTTTTCATTACAAATCACTTTAGGATTTTACAGTTAGAAGTCTTTTCCCTTTTTTCTCTTTTTCTCTCTTTTTTTCTGTTTCTTTCTTTTTTTTGCTTGTCTTCCTTTTCCCCCTGTTTACTT
>CM018895.1:6450993-6453493 GCA_009663005.1 Actinidia chinensis | reverse complement strand
TTAATGATCGTTATTATCGCAAATATCTGTGTGGAATTAACTTAAAAGTGTAGTGTTTCTAGAAAACAGATTAAATGATTGTTTAATAATTTTTTGCTTGTACACAACATTCAAATTTTGAGAGTTTAAAGCAATTACTATTTTAAAACAAACTAAATAGTGCAATCATCGCTTAGTGTGTTAATACCAATGTGAACCTAATCTATAGTGCCAAACATAATTATCATTTGCCATCAACAATATAAGCAGAAATAACAATATCTATTAACGTTAAGCAAATACATATTATCTTGGCAAGCCTTTCCCAACAAATTGATCCCTCTTGGATATGATCACTTTTGGGGAATCAAATAAAACTCAAAACCATGATCATCAGTTTCTCACGGCAACAAGGCTCTTGCGAAATCCAGGATATGATGAACATCTTTAAGAGTCAACAACCTTCCGGATGTAAGAGGAAGAAGAACGGTTTCCTTTCCCAGACAGAACTTGTGGAGAAATTTCCCATGAATACAGCCTCTCACCATTTACTGCTTCTATGTCTTGACACAATCCTATGAGGAGTTATAGTGACAGGTTGCGCCAGAGTCAACCCACATCTCATCAAACCATTGACATATGAATTTTCGGTTGAAATCTGGCAATCATGCTTCGTTTTCTACCACATTAGCCTCATGCTTTTCTTATCCTTTTCGATAATGACAATTTTGGCCAAATGACCTAATTTGCCACAAACATAACAGGGATCTTGTTTCTTTTTATTAGAAAACTCCTTTTTATTGGAGTTATCTAATTTTCTCTTTTTAATAAGAACTCTTTTTTCCATGTCGAGACTTGAAAAATGATTTCTAGAGTTAAATACCGCGTCCTTCAACATTGTGAAGTTTGTAAATCTTTCCTTGTTATCAAGTGAATTCTCTTAATCTTGCCTCACTTGCAATTTGAATGTGTTGAACCAATTCATCCAATTTAAAGGTTTCTTTTTATGTTTAAACTTTTTGATAATCCTTCCAGGAAGGTGAAAGGTTACCAATGATTGTGGAGATTTGAAAATTTTTCTGAAAAAGGTCTCCAACATCAGCACATTCGGTAGCCAATATCATTAAGAGTATTCCTTGATCAATATAGGTTTTTTGAATCATCCATTTGAATTCAATGTATTTATTAATAAGAAACGATTTATTAACGGCATCGTCATGAAACGTACCTTTGTTGGATTGCAAACCACAATCCAATGACGTAGTGATTTGTGAAACGTTGCACAATTGTATTTGTCATGAATTTAGGAATTGTGAAGCAGCACACATAATCGGCTCGATCCATTTCTTTTGCCTTTCAGTGAGTCTCCATTTTCTGTTTCTTCTTGAGGGATACGCCATTGACCGCTACATAAGCCACCTTTGCAATTGTAAGTTGATAAAAGATCTTTCATGCTCATCTTTGTTAATTTAAGGCCCTGAACCTTCAAGCCTTTCCACTTCTTGAACTTGAGTTTTTCACCATTGTAGACTCATTTGAGAATATATACTATCTTAAAATTGTTGTGGGGAAGTGATGAAAAACTCAAAAAGAAAATTGCAAATCAGAATGTAGAGAATTAATGATGAGGCAAGCACATCCAGGATGCTATCTTAGATAGTAATTTCCAACTATGGTGCAAATGGATCTTGGAAAACTCATCTCAAAGATACAATGCTACTAATTTAAAGATTAATTAAGGCTGCACTCCAAATAATTCTTAGGATCAGAAGATCAACCCGAAAAAAAAAAAATAATGAAGAATAGAAGGAGAAAGAAAAGTTTGAGGGATGAAAAGTTTTCACTTGATCTCTATTCCGGTTTTATCTGTCCTATTATGAAACCAAATATATCACGAACCGTCACAACTTTCACCGATTGTGGGACTAAATCCCAACGTTAAACGTTCGCACCTTTTCGCTCACAACCGTTTTGAGACAAGGGTACCAACGGTCAAAATTATAGCCAGTTCCCCCTTCCCCCCCACCCCCCCCACCCCCCCCCTCCCTTCCCCCCCCCCCCCCAAACGGACAAAAACCAAAGACGAAACGTTGCGTCCTTAATTAACGATAATTAAAAATGATTATAATTTAAATAACCATTATACCGCTAATTTAATTTTAAACTAAAAACTCTCTTTTCTTCTCCTTTTATATATATAATATATATATATGATATAAGAAAAATATAAAAAGAATTATAAGTTTCCTCAAAGAGGAATTCAAAACTTGAGGAGAAAACCTAATAAGACTTCCCTACTTATAGGAGAGTTTCTTCCCAATCACTCCCACATAGCTAAAACATGTGGACAAGCCATTCTTCATAAAAAGAGAACAATTCCCACAAAGGAGCTTCCTTAGCAATGTGGAATAGACTTCTCTAGTATAAAGAAAGTCACTCCCACTTGAATCATAGTTTATAAATGTTGGACAAACTTACTCACAAGCAACAAAACTCCTTCAAGCTTAAAAATCTTATATAA
>CM018895.1:6360993-6365993 GCA_009663005.1 Actinidia chinensis | reverse complement strand
TTAGTTGTCTAATTTTTTCATCTTTAGTGTTTTTATTAATTATTTTAATATTTTTGAGGGGTGGAAGAGGGGCGGGGGGACAAAAGAGAGGAGGGGAAATAGAGAGAGGAGAGAGAGAGAGAAGTGGCGTGGAAAAAAGAAAGAGGGAAAGATGAAAAAAAAAATGAAAAAATGAAAAAAAAAGTGATTTTTTAAAAAAAAGTAGATACAAATAGAAAAAGAGATAAAAATTAAAAAAAATAGCAAAAAAAAAAAAAGAAAGAAGAAAAAAAATTTTAAAAATGGAAGAGAAAAAAAAAATATTAAAAAACAGAAAAAAAATAAGGTGAAAAAAGAGATTATAAAAAATAGAAGGAAAAAAGGAAAAAAAACAAGGGGAAAAGGAAATGAAAAAAAAACAGAAAGAAACATAAAAAATCAGATAAAAAGACAAGAAAAATGGAAAAACAGAAGACAACAAATATGTGTATATACAGAGAGAGAAGAAAATAAAAATATATATCAACAGAAAATAAAGGAAAAAAGAAAAAATTAAGATAAAGCCCTAAAGCAACTTATTCACATTCGTTTAATATAATTTACTCTATAAGATGAAAATGAAAAATAAGTAAAGTCATACATAAAAAATAAAAGTATATAAACAGAAAAAAACATAAAAAGAGAAAATAAAAAAAAAAGTAAAAAATAGAAAAAGAAGGGAAAAAAGAAGATAAAATTAGGGGGAAAAAAGAAAAAAACAAAGATACAAAAAAAATATATTATATATATTTTTGAATTAAAAAAAGAAAAATAAAATAGAATATAAAAGAAGAAGAAAAGTAAAAAATTAAAAAAAAAGTAGATAAAAACATAGAAAAGAGATAAAAGTAGGAAAAAAAACAGTAAAAGAGAGAGAGAGAGAGAGAGAGAGAGAGAGAGAATAATGGGAAAAGAAGGAACAAAACATAAACAAAAAGAAAAAAAGAGAATAAAAGGAAAATAAAGGAAAGAAAACAATATTATATCTCGAGAGCGAGAAAAAAAATAAAAGAAATAAAAAATAGAATTAAAAAAATAGGAAAACCGGGCAAGAAAAAAAAAAAATATATATATATATAATCTATTATATATATTATAGATATTATATAACAAAAACAAAAATAAAATAAAAACAAGGGGAAAAGACAAAAAAAAGAAAGAAACAGAAAAAATAAGAGAAAAAGAGAATAAAGGAAAAAAGAAAAAAAAAGACAACAAAATATATATTATATATATTTTTGAATAAAAAAGGAAAGGAAAATAAAAAACAGAATAAACCAATAAAAACAGAAAAAATTAAAATTTTTTTTAAAAGAGATAAAAATAGGAAAAAAAACAGTTAAAAAAGAGAGAAGCAAACAGAAAAAAAATAGAAAAAACAGGAAGGAAAAAAAAGAATATATCTATCTATATATATATATATATAAAAAAAACAAAAATAAAATAAAAACAGGAAAAAAAAGGAAAAAGGACCAAAAAAAGAAAGAAAAAAAAATAAGAGAAAAAAAGGCAACAAAATATATATTATATTTTTAATAAAACAAAAAAAAAAAAGACAAAAGGAAATGGAAATAAAAAACAAAAAATACTCAAATACAAATAGACGAAAGCAACGAAGAAGAGGAAAAGTAAAAAAAACCAGAAAAGGGGAAAGACATAAAAATAAAAAAAGTAGATAGAATCAGAAAAAAAAGATAAAAATAGGAAAAAAATATTTAAAAAAAGAAAAAATAATAAAAATTGAAAAACAAGGGAAAAAAGAAGATAAAAATAGAAAGGAAAAAAAAAGAAAAAAACAAGGGGAAAGGGAAAAAAACAAAAAACAGAAAGAAACATAAAAAATCAGAAAAAAGACAAAAAAAAAAGGAAAAACAGAAGACAACAGAGAGAGAAGAAGAAGAAGAAGAAAATAAAAAATAATTTTAAAAAGAAGTAGATAAAAACAAAAAAAATAGAAAAAAAAATAAAAAGGAAGAAAAACAGGAAGAAAAAATAGATAAAAACAAAAAATAAAACAGGGAACAAGAAAGGGGAATAACAAGACCTGATCAGTGATTCATGTCTTTCAAATTTGAATTCAATTACGCTGAAGAGAAAAAGAAGTCTTCCCATCGATGGCCGACCGATTGAATCTGACAAACAGACGTGAGACTCCCCTAACCTTCATTGAGAGAACATGAAAGACTTGAGAGAGCATTGTGAGAGAGAGAGATTTATAATATACCTAAGAAAGATTATTCCGTTATTTTTGATACGCGGAAAAAGGAAGTTGAGAGCGAGAGAATTTTACATTGTGCAGAGAACTCGGGAAAAAGGAAAAGAGCGTTATGGGCTGGAAAAAATAAAAGAAAGGGTTTAGAATGAAATTAAACAGTAAGGGTAAATTACGTTAATGGGCGGTAATGGTGACTAAGTGGGGCTGAACGACCTCCTTATTAATGCTCATGATTTTAGCCCCAAGAACCCTAAATTACCACCGCCTATTTACCATGTTGTGTCGGTGTTCTATTAAGCAAAGAGAGAGAGAAGGGTTAGAATAGACAATTTAGAAAAAAATCTTTGCTGGCATAAGGTGTTTCTGTTAGGTCAACAGTCAACAAACGGTTGACTCATATAATTGTGAATTTGGTTGTCTAATTTTTTCATCTTTAGTGATTTTTTTAATTATTTAATTAATTTTTTGTGCTTTTATAATTTGTTTTGACAAAAAAAGTCTAGTTAAAAAAATTATTAAAGATGAAAAAAATATTTTAAATTTTTTTTTAAAAAAAAGAGTTGATACAAACAGAAAAAATAGGAAAAAAATAGTAAAAAAATAAAATAAAAAAATAGAAAAATAAGTGAAAAAAGAAGATAAAAATAAAAGGAAAAAAGGTAAAAAAACAAGGGAAAAGAAAAAATGAAAAAAAAATAGAAAAAATCAGATAAAAAGACAAAAGGAAAAAGGAAAAAACAGAGAAGAAAAGAAAAATATATATTAACAGAAAATATCAGGAATGAGGAAAAAAGAAAAAAATAAGATAAAACCCTGAAGCAACTTATTCACATTCGTTTACTATAATTTATTCGATAAGTTGAAAATGAAAAATAAGTAAAGTCATACATAAAAAATAAAAGTATATAAATAGAAAAAAAAACAAAAAAGCAACAAAGAAAAGAAGAAAAAAAAGAAAAAAACAGAAAAAATAGAAAAAGAAGCGAAAAAAGAAGATAAAATTCGAAAGAAAAAAAAGGAAAAAACAAAGAACAAAAAATACATATTATATATATTTTTGAATAAAAAGAAGAAGAAAAGTAAAAAACAAAAAAAAATGAAAACAAATAAAAAAAGTAGATAAAAATAGGAAAAAAAAACAGTAAAAAAATAAAAGAGAGAGAGAATAAAGGGAAAAGAAGGAACAAAACATAAACAAAGAGATAAAAGTAGAAAAATAAAAAAAAGATAACAAATATATGTACATATATATATATATATATATATATAAATAATAGAAACAAAGAAATAAAAGAAAAAAAATAGAATAAAAAAATCGGAAAACATGATAAAATAAAAAATAAAAACAAAAACAAAAATAAAATAAAAATAGGAAAAAAACAAGGGGAAAAGACAAAAAATCAGAAAGAAACAGAAAAAATAAGAGAAAAAAGGGAAAAAAAGAAAACAAAATATATATATTATATATTTTTGAATAAAAAAGAAAAAGGAAATAAAAAACAGGATAATAGATAAATAGGAAAAAAAAAGTTAAAAAAAAAGAGAAGAAAACAGAAGAAAAAAATAGAAAAAATAGGAAGGAAAAAAAAGAATATATATATATAATAAAAACAAAAATAAAATAAAAATAGGAAACAAGAAAAAAGGACCAAAAAATAGAAAGAAACAGAAAAAGCCAGAGAAAAAGAGAAAAAAATTAAAAATAAAAAAATAAGTGGAAAAGGAAGATAATAATAGAAAGCAAAAAACAGGAAAGAACAAGGGTAAAGGGAAAAAAGCAAAAAACATAAAGAAACATAAAAAATCAGATAAAAAGACAAAAAAGGAAAAGGGAAAAACAGAAGACAACAAAGAGAGAGAGAATAAGAAAAAAATAAAAAAGGAATTTAAAAAAAAGTAGATAAAAAAAGAATAAATAAAAAAATATGAAAAAAATAATAAAACAGAAGAAAAATAGGAGAAAAAATAGATAAAAAATAATAAATAAAACAGGGAACAAAAAATAGGGGGAAAAGGAAGACAGGCAAAAAAAAGAAAGAAACAAAAAAAATTAGAGAAAAAGAGAAAAAAAGGAAAAGGGAAAAGACTTCTAACTGTAAAAGCCTAAATTGATTTGTAATGATGAAGAAGGACAAGAAGAAGAAGACCTAATCAGTTATGTTGAGATCCATGATTCATATCTTTGAATTTTCAATTCTGCTCGAAGAGACAGAAACAAAGATCTTCCTCAAATGATCTCTGCACACATAACGACTTCTAACTGTAAAACCATAACTTGATTTGTAATGAAGAAGAAGAGAACCAAAGAACAAGACCTAATCAGGCTCATATCTCCTAATTTGAATCATTCCGCAGCATGAAGAGAGAAAGAAGTCTCTCACGATGGGTCGACCGATTTCATCGACAAACAGGACGTCGAGACTCCTAACCTTTATTACGAGATTAAGAGACTCTTGAGAGAGCGTTGTGTGAAAGAGAGAGAGAGATTTATAAATGCCTAAGAAAAATTATTCCGTTATTTTTTGAAAGAGGAAAAGGAAGTTAGAGAGAGAGACATTTTTACATTGTGCGTGAGAATCGAAAAAGAAAAAGAGCCGTTATGGGCGATGATGGTGACTAATTGGGGCTGAACTACCTCCTGATTAATGATTTTAGCCCCAAGAACCCTAAATTACATTTACCCAAAAAAGAACCCTAAATTACCACTGCCCATATACCATGTTGTGGGCGGTGTTTGTTCTTGTTCTATTAAGCGAAGAGAGAGAGA
>CM018895.1:6356227-6360893 GCA_009663005.1 Actinidia chinensis | reverse complement strand
TTGGGCCATATGTATGGAGCACTGAAGTTTTAGCTGATTTTCATGGGGGACAATCGGTTCGGGATAGTATCCTCTCTAGCAGTCAATTATCATTGATATCAGTAATTCGAAACATTCGAGAAGGAGAAAGCCAGCCGGAGCTCGGTATGTTTGGTTTCTAGCCCCATGGTTTCTTCAAACTACGGTCGGTGTACAACGATGAAGTGATGATAGATGCAAGTAGTTCTTCCTTCGAACTATCCAAGGTTCAAATTTCGAGATCTTGGGTAGTCTTTCAGGTAATTTGATATACTTGTTTATTGGAAAGCTTTTAAGTTTTAACAGCAATGAGTATGATGAGGGACATTGCTTTGTCACAAGATGAATTTTCTTATAAGATTGTGTCTTAATGCCTTTAAAACGATTGGTATTTTAGTTCGGAGAAGAATAATGATTTCAGGGTGGGATGTGTGCATCATTCATTCGTAATTAATGCTAGGTTGGATCTTGGATTTGTAGAGGAAGGGAAAATAAAGTGGAACATTTTGTTTTTCACTAACAATCACGAAAATGGATTGTTTGACGAAATATACCTGTTATCTTCTTTCACTTAATTCCTGTGTCCCATCTTTCAACGTTTTTTTTATATCCTCTGCAAATTTAAGATTCAAAACATGGCGGAAAGATGATATTTGACAAAATATACTGGTATCGTCACAAATTTCCCAGTCCCCATTTCGTTCATTTTCATTTTCATATTTATAATATCCTTTGCAATTCAAGATCAAAATTGGTGGAAAAGGATTGTTATTGTTGACAAAATAAACTTGTATCCAATAATTTCCTGTCCCATTTTCCATTTCTTTTTTTTTTATCCCTGCAAATTCAAGATTCAAAACATGGCGTAACGACGTAGGTTTGGTTTTAATATTTGGAAATTATATGTGTGATTGGAAATTAACTTAAAAATGAGAAACAAATAGCGTATTCAGGTGCTAGCACGCCCAATAGTGTGAAATACATTAACCCCCCTCAACTAGGCTTTTTTGAGTTAACCCCCCAATGTATAAAAGTCACACTTAAAAAAAAAAAAAACCCTCCTTAGTATTGTTGTAAATTCAATAAGAGGCGAAACTGTTTAACGGAAAAGATGAGAATATTTTCACCCTTCTTTGCGTTTCTATAACTTGAACCAAGCCCCTCCCTCTTTTTCTTCTCTCTCATGACTCAATGTGGTCACTACACTCATGCAACGCCTCCCCCCACCTTTTGCCGCCTACCCACAGCCACCCCGTAGTGCCACCAAAAGCAACCTCATCTATAACACCGACACAACCTTCCACTAATCTCCCCCCTCTGCATATCCGAACCTATAGACCACGTTTCACCAAGCCCTATACCTCAACCATTTAGGACCTTTTCCCACCCATTCACCATTTCCACCAAAAACATCATCTAAAAATAATAGCTTCTTACCTCGGACTCTATCTACTAAATTTGGCATCTTGAATTGCACTCGACGCTCTGTGACTTCAAATAGGATAATACTTCTCCACAAGCTCTGCATATATCTTCAATTTTGAATGATTATAGCCATCCAGCGGATCTAAAGATGTACTGAAAAACGAGCAACTCTATTTTATATCTCTTTTTTAAACCTGCGATTCAATTCAAGCAATTAAGAATCAATGGTATCTGTAAAAAACTTCAACCCAAAAAATGATGTTCAATACTGATTTTATCTTTTTCGAAACACGCCCTTCGACATGACTGTATAAGGGAGGCAGCCATATTAGGGGAACACTATTCATTGTTTTTCACCAAAATATGGGTAACTTTCTTTAGGGAGGAACTATCCCTCTTTTCTAAATTTTTGAATTTGTGTTTCATTGTAGTCCTAGAGCCATTGGCTTTTAAATGTCTTGGGACTGACAACGTTGCCAAAGCTGACAAAGATCGTCGGGTTGTACTCCATGATCTCCCTCATAGATGTTAAGATGAAAACAAATTCAAAAGATTGTATAACATCATAAACTCCATTAGATTCATGAGGTTGTGGCTTCATGTAGTTTCTGGGAGCATCTGATGATGTCTTTTAAACGAAACAAGTTGCCACTAAACAAATCCATAAGCTAGAAATAAACCGAAATGAGAATCCCATCTAGGGCTCCAGCTCGTTTAAGTGCGAAATTGTGTTTTCCTTTACCAGTTCAAAGTCCTCATCATGATCATCATCATTGTCAAGATGGCTCGTATTCGAGGAAATTCACTTCGTCCAAGTTTTTCGTACGCCCTCATTATCTGTACCACCAACCCATTTGGGTGACGCCAACAGTATCAAATTGACGGCTAGTTGGATGTTTTTAGCTTTATCATCCTACTACTGAATTTTGTGGTCAAAATAATGAGTGGAGGACCGGGTACCTTATGGAGGAGAGTTTAGGAGGAGATATTGATTATAAATTTAGGTTTCCTTATGTAATGTTTTTTATTTTTTACTTGTTGTATTAATATGCTAAAAGTTATTCTTTTATTATGTGTTTTTATTAACAAGTTCAAATCTAAATTTTTTTAAGTATTTTAAAAATTTAATATTAAATATTATATGTTAAAAATTTTATATAAAAATTCGGAATGTGAAAGTAAAAAAAATTAACAATTTTGGATCATTTTTTTTTAAGTTATAAAAAACTAACAAAAAGATTAAAAATATTTATTTAAAACCAAAATTATTATAAGAAAATAAATAAATTTAATAAATATAAAATATTACAAATAATAATAAAAAAGGTAGAGAGAGAGAGAGAGGGGTCAGAGCGAGAGAGGACAATTTTGGAAGAGAGAGAGGAGGGCAAGTTTTTCGGGCTTTTCTCTCCTAAACAGTCCCATCCCCCACACCCCGTGTATAGGGTGGGATTATTTATATGCGCTCCGTAAACCACAATTTTAGGTACATGTCATAAATCAGTCAAGATAGGCCTGGCCCACTGACAGCCTATTTATGTGCCTCCTGCCATTTTTTGTCCAGATCCCACGTTTGTAAATATGACAAAAATAAATAAATAATAATAAATTGTAAAAATACTTTGTTTTAGAATTTGAGTTTTTGGTCTTTGATGAAGATTAAGATTTTATACTTTTTCGATCTATCTCGACAAGAGAATTTTTAAAGTGTAATAGTTTTGTTCAGATTTGGGTAAATATTCATAGGAAAAAAAACTTATTAGTTTACCGAGTATGTTTTTTTTTTTGCTTTTAGTGAATTTTTTTCCTAAGTAATATTAATTGATGAATTTTTTATATTTTCAAACTCTTCTTATCAAAAGGAGTTTGAAAAGCATAAATTTTAACTCCCCAAAAAAAAAAACCGAACAATACTCAAACTCAAAATTAGTTAAAAAAAATCTATAAAAATGGCTAGGTCCCCATTGGGCCATATTCATCCAATTAATTTACCGGTAAGTAGTACTGTAAAACAATATTCGCACTTTATTTTTTGTGCTTTATCCTCTCGCTACAAGAGTGAATAAATGATAAGATGTGTATACTTTTGACCTAAAATATTATAATTACGATACATTTCTCAATGATTAAATAAGAAAAATAGTTAATATCGAACAATCATACACAAATATTATATATATGAATGTAAAAGATTAGGTTGATTAATTTATTTAATATATATGCATTTTATTTTCACTTATTAATTTATTTATCTTATTTACTTAAAAAAATGGACATTTATTTTACAAATCTTTACTAACAACTTATTTAACCAAACATGTTATATTTTTTTTTTTATAGTTTACAACTATTTTAACTTTTTAAACCTTTTAAACTTTTAAAAAGTCAAACTTTAGTAATTTAACTTATAAGTGGCTACTATAAAATATAACCTGTTTACTCTCTCTTCTTTTTCTTTCGGTCGTGGGAGGGAATTCAACTATAAATAATTTTATGTACACAATTACCGAATACAATTCAAAACACAATTCTTTCGCAAATAGAGGACCGGTCCTAAGCATAGGCGAGCAAGGCAGGGCTGTCTTGGGCCCTCAATTTATTTTTTGAAAATAGGACATCTATTTTGGTATAACTCATGTACAAAGTCTTTACAAAAAATTATCATTGGTTGATAGTTACTTTGATTATACTATAGTGATCATATATAGAGGCCCACTCATGTAAACCTCGCCTTAGTCTCTCAATTTTTCAGGACCGGCCTGCACAAATAATGGGTCCCACTATCCATAATAAAAGCGACATGCATCGGTACTTCAGATTTTTTATAAGATATGAAAATTAAACATTTTAAACTTTGAGGTAAATCAACTATAATGGACCCAATTATTCATATTATCATTCTATATGTTGATTATTGACATGGCTGCCTGTCCCTTGTGGTAATTTGGTAGGGGTCGACCACTTGGACTTGTCCATTTTCCAATCTCTTTGATGTTTCTCATTGAATTGAGCATAAAGTGTGGATAATTCACACAGGTAGGGAAAAAGAAAAAAAAAAAGAAAAAAAAATAATGCTTTGTTTGTTTTATTTTAAAATTTTTCCTTTTCTTTTTTATTTTCCATCACAAATTGCTATGTAATATATACAGGCTTTCAACATAATATAAATTAAAGGAAGAAATTGAATATATATATATATAATATATTATATATATATATATAT
>CM018895.1:6278727-6281227 GCA_009663005.1 Actinidia chinensis | reverse complement strand
GATAGTAATTTCCAACTATGGTGCAAATGGATCTTGGAAAACTCATCTCAAAGATACAATGCTACTAATTTAAAGATTAATTAAGGCTGCACTCCAAATAATTCTTAGGATCAGAAGATCAACCCGAAAAAAAAAAAATAATGAAGAATAGAAGGAGAAAGAAAAGTTTGAGGGATGAAAAGTTTTCACTTGATCTCTATTCCGGTTTTATCTGTCCTATTATGAAACCAAATATATCACGAACCGTCACAACTTTCACCGATTGTGGGACTAAATCCCAACGTTAAACGTTCGCACCTTTTCGCTCACAACCGTTTTGAGACAAGGGTACCAACGGTCAAAATTATAGCCAGTTCCCCCTTCCCCCCCACCCCCCCCACCCCCCCCCTCCCTTCCCCCCCCCCCCCCAAACGGACAAAAACCAAAGACGAAACGTTGCGTCCTTAATTAACGATAATTAAAAATGATTATAATTTAAATAACCATTATACCGCTAATTTAATTTTAAACTAAAAACTCTCTTTTCTTCTCCTTTTATATATATAATATATATATATGATATAAGAAAAATATAAAAAGAATTATAAGTTTCCTCAAAGAGGAATTCAAAACTTGAGGAGAAAACCTAATAAGACTTCCCTACTTATAGGAGAGTTTCTTCCCAATCACTCCCACATAGCTAAAACATGTGGACAAGCCATTCTTCATAAAAAGAGAACAATTCCCACAAAGGAGCTTCCTTAGCAATGTGGAATAGACTTCTCTTATATAAAGAAAGTCACTCCCACTTGAATCATAGTTTATCAATGTGGGACAAACTTTACTCACAAGCACAAAACTCCTTCAAGCTTAAAAATCATTAATATAAATAATATCCTTATTAATTATTAATAAATACCCTATTATATATAACATTGGGTCCTTTTAGTTCAAGGCATGATGGTGTTAGTAGAGAAGAGAAATCGAAAATAAGGTAGACGGTGCTGAAATACCTTAGATTTCCGTTCGGCTTTGATTTAGCAGACCCTCGACGACATTGGAGAACAGAAATTTTTTAATTTTCTATAAGATTTCTTCTATTACGTACATATAATTTTATTGGGAACATACGGAAGGATGAAACAATCAAGAAAGAGGTCAATATATAATCGTAAACAACCAAGAAATTTTGGGGACGTTTGGTAACGTTTATACATATAAACGTTACCAAGAACTTAGCGACATCACCGCCTGAAATTTAAGGCACATTCATATCTTATTACTAAGAACTTAGCTAGTAGATGAATGCAACACCAAGGTATGCATTTGCACTTAACGCGATACTGATTCCCATAAACTCGACTGCGTCTCTTTCTGAACTTTCCATTTATTAGGAAATAGACTCTCTTTAAATGATTTTCTTTTCTTCCGTCAGAGGAAAACAGTCTAAGATAAAAATGAAAATGCGCTGAACGGATGGTGCAAAGAGAATTAATCAGCTTTCAATCATGATTGTGAGTTACTGAACGATTCCTTCAGAGAAAGACAACATTTTGTTTGTTCAAAGTGGCTTAAAAATAAGTTTACTGCAGCAGTGCAGTCTGATATTATTGGATTTGCTGTGCAAGACAATTTGGTTTGAGTTCTTCCCTTCTCTTATTGTGTGTGTAACTTTTGTTCATTGTCTCCTGTAATAGGGTGGGCCCATGAAGATGGATTTGCCCTAGTCACTGTTTAAATCAGTTTGCTAAAAGATCCTTTTCTTGATTGATTTGCCAGTGCTCTGTAAATTGAAGCCTTAACCGTTGATACAAATCAAAAGCCTGATCTATACATATCTTGGCATCCGTGTCTAATATATGTTCGGACACAAGTACGGCACCTATTAGATGGCCTGTGCTTCATAGGTCGGGGGAAAATAGAGTTACTTGTAATATTTTTTTTTTTTTTTCCCCCCCCCCCACGAGGACATGGATAACTAAACAAATATATGGAATTTTTTTTACTATTAAATGTTCATTTTCTTCTATTTTCCAAACGCGTTCAATAAAAAGAGAGAGAACCTCATTTACTTTTATTTTATTTTCACGCCTCAAATCCAAAATCCAAACACAACCTGTGTGTTCTTTCGGAATAATGGTGAAGTGAACCCGATTCCTGATTCAATGAGTTTTCGCACAAACAGAACTAGCAAACCGGTACCTCTGTCATTTTGCACCAAAACAACCACCTAACTAATTTGCTTGCTGACGCAGACGGAATCTCACAAGAGACAGAACACGTCTATCTCTAGAACAATAAACTAGAACCACTAGGGTCCTTGATCCACAAGAAATAAGAAGAGAAAAATTATCTGAATTTTATTTATGTCAAAAACTGATTTGCCCGAAGATACAAGGTGTTAAATAATAACTAGAAACCCTAATTCGTGTTAATCACGGAATTAGGCAAGAAATCAAACAAATAAGGAAAATTACTCGGAAAAAAAAAATTGAGTTAATACCTAAATCAGCTACTACTC
>CM018895.1:6182349-6184849 GCA_009663005.1 Actinidia chinensis | reverse complement strand
TATTCCAATTTTCAACAATAATTTTTGGTAAAAAATAATTAATTTATGAAAATAATAATTTTTTTGCTCTAAAAAATCATTTCTGAAACAATTATTGAAAAATTCATTCTACAAAATTGATTTGAGAAATCATTACTTGATTTAACTTTCTCATAATACAATTAAATTTTTAGGGTAGTTGACGATTTTGGTAAGACGAGATTGCCAGAATACTATAATTTGAGACTTTTTAAGATGTGCTTTAGTGAATGACGTAGCATCGTGCAAACATGTATTTTGTTTCCTTGTAAAATTGTTGTGTTTTTATCTCGTTGTATTTGTCGAGGGTGGTTTAATTTTTAAAACTCTATTGAATCAAACATAGAATGACAAATGACTAGAGTAAAATTGACTAAATCAGCGTACCCCAGACCCACATCAGTGATTAAACATGTTCACTTGTAAAGCACATGAACTTCTCGTTAGGCTCCGTTTGAATATATAGATTTTATGTATTTAAAATTCATAGATTTCAAATACCTAAGATATCAAATCAAGTCCCCATGAAAAATATCTTTTTTCAAAAGATTTTATTTATATGGATTGCAACTAACACTATTTGGGACAGAGAGAGGAGAGAGGAGAGAGATGCATGGATTTGTTAAATAACACCTATTTTAGAGTTATTTAAAAAAAATTATTTTACTTTTGAAATTCAATGAGTGATTTTTCTTGATTTCAAATTCTTTGGTTCATTCATCATCCAAACATACTCAATGGATTTGGGACAAGAATTTAAACTCCATTGATTTCAAATCCTATATCCAAACAAAGTTTTAAAAAATTTAAAATAATTTTTACTGACTTCCCCTAAGTTTTTTTCATAATTTCATTGACTTCCCTTGTAGTTTTTGAAAAACATCATTCTCCTTACCTTTAAAATATTATCAAGTTCTTCCCTCTCGTGTATTTGGCTTAAATTTATTAATTTTAGGAGTTTTATCACTTTTATCCCTTAAATTCATATTTTTTTCTCAATACACTAATTAAAAAATAAACTAAAATTCTATTTTTTTTAAAAAAATACTATTTATTTATAAACATTTATCCATGAACTATATGGACAAGTCCACTTTTTCACAACTCTGTTCCATAAAATTATTCTTTATACAATTGTTTTAAAAATCGGACCGGACGGTTCGATCGGTCGGAAAAACGGTCCAGTCACCCGTTAAAACCCGTTTTAGTTAAAACTCGGTCAAACCCGATCAACCCGGCGATTGAACCGGTCATGACCCGCCGGTTCACGGTTTTTAGAAAAAAAATTATGTTTGAATTTTTAAAATTTTAGATTTAAGATAAAAATTAGTCTAGAAAATATAAAAAATATTTTATTATTAATCATAAATAAACTAATGACATATAATTATGACATCGCATGTCAATAGCGGTTGACCCAACGGTTGACCGGTAGGTAACCGTGAACGGCGCCATTTTCCAATTCGATCACCGATTTTGGTTTCAAAACACTGCTTTATACTGTCTTCTTTTTGGGTTATTCCCTTGATACAGATGAGTGGATGATGATATCAAATTCGCAAAAGGAATTCCATCACTCGAGCAGAATTCAGCTTTTTTGTGTGTGCGCTTTTTGAAAAAAATGTTTGAAACAATGAATAGAAAACAAAAGTGATATCAACTATGTATGATCAATTCTTCTTTTACTATAAATTTTGACCCCAAAAAACACATATACTAAAGAATTTCTATTTAAATTGAGAAAGCGAGCATCTTTTTGCCCACTCATATTGAGGTTAGATGGGCTTGAATTAGCTTTGATCAGACCTCTAACTTGTCCGTATCGTGCCTTGTGCTCATGGTGCATGCTTGTGGTTTACAATTGCATGACAATGGCTTTGCATCGTTTGTGAATGTTGCAAATTATGTGTTGTCTTGGGTTGGTTGGGCGTTTCCCTCAAGCGTTAAATATTCGTAGATAACAGTTATCGTATGCCTAAATGCAAAACACATGCTTAGGAGACATGCCTTGCCATCACAGGCTCGCGTATGGCCAATTATGATGCGTTGACATGGGCTAGTAAGAGTGCTTGCTGGCATGTTCAAGCGTGCAAAATATATATAATTTAGGAGTAGTTTTTGTTTTTAACCCTAATAACTTTAATTTTAGCCTAAATTTCATTGACCTTCCTTGAAGTTTTAACAAATACAGTCATATCTATTGTGTTTCTAAATAATGCTGACATATCTTTTTTTGAAACTATTATCAAGAATTTTTCCGTGAACTAATTTCTTACTAGAAATAATAAGATTGCCTTTAGATTTAAGATTTTTTCATATTCTTTTTTTTTAATACATCAATTAAAAAATAAACTAATAATTTATATTTTTTTAAAAATACTATTTATTTATAAATTACTCCATTATTTTCAAAACATGATTTATCCGTTAAAACATCATTTATCGACCAGTCCACTTTTTCGCAGCTGTGTTCCATAAAAAA
>CM018895.1:6147349-6149849 GCA_009663005.1 Actinidia chinensis | reverse complement strand
TACCTCTCCCTCTAGATCGAGCAAAGGTGTAAAATCGGCAGGTTAACGGGCACGTGTTGAATCACAGTTTTGGTGTTAAACTCATTTATAAAATTAAAATTATGGTAGGCACGACATAAGACACGAATAGGCAGGATCTGTTGAAAAAGAGTTAAAGTTTGAGCTGATTTTGATATAATTTTTTGGATGGGTTCCGTTTATCGAAAATATTGAACCATGTGTGGAATGAATTTTTCTCTGCGAGTAAATAACTGTAATATATTTACTTGCTCAAAACAGATAAAATGTAAATGAGAAAATGTTCAACCAAATTCTACACTTGATATGAAAAAAATACAAAAGTATTCATCGCTTGGATATGAATATTTTAAAGTGCTTCTATATAAAATAACCAAGAGGAAGTTATAGATAAAATGAACTACATTGTACCTTAGCTTTCATAGAGGCGCACTTGACACTTTTATTTGTTTAGTTTGCATTAACACTCATTTTGTTAATGTTAACTTGATATATATAAACATTTAAAAAAATTCATATGCAAGCGATGTGGAACTTTCACATGTATTGAGTAATTCAATAATTACTTTTTAACCCTTTAATTATTAATTACAGAATAAACTCTTAATTTTATTTATATTCATTGAATGGTCAAAGACTTTTCCGTTATGGTAATAAAAGCCATAAGAGGTGAATAATTTGGTTGGTTAATGGAGGTATTATAATGGCTTCAATAGTGGAGTAAATCCATGGCCTTTCGTTTGCAGCTTGAAAGCTTATAAATACCAATATCTACTACAAGTTCATATCACACAGAAATTCGAGAGTTCATTAGTGAAAAAAAAATATAAGGTTTCTAGTATTCTGCATTAAAATCGTTTGTGAGAGAGTAACACTGTCATCTGGTTTGTCAAGCACACAGAAATTGTGCTAATTTTTGTGCGCGTGATCGTTGCATCCTGTGAGACAAATGTCAATCAGCTGTAAGCACAAGTGATATGACGAATTTTGTCTTAAGGAGACAATATTGAACGCTAGCCTCGGTCCACTTCTATTATTTTTTATGTTTATCATATACTGTTTATTATTTTTTCAATATGCAGTTTTTATTTAGTAATAATCTAATAGTATATTATTTTATAATTTATTTTTTACTTCTAAATTCAACAGATTCTTGAATTATTACTAATAGGGCCAATGAAAAATGGTATACTTAGATTTTATCAAATCGACACGACACAATTAAAAATAGACATAACATGATAAATACGAAAATAAATAGGTCGAACAGGCACAACATATCCTTTTTGACACCTCTACTCTAGAGTAAATCTCAGGTAATATGCTTTGCATGAAGAATATAATTAAGTTTGGAAGGTGGATTAAAAAAAAAAAAGAATAATAGATAATTGTAAAAAAAAAAAAATTGTTTACTTTATTCATACAAACACATGTTTAGTTTGCATAAAACGTATCAGGATGACTTCAGTCTTGATTTATTAAGCTAAACTCTGCTTCTTTCACTAGAGAATTAAAAAAATAAAGTACAATAATTAAGAAAGTTTGGTCGTTTGTTGATTGGAAAATTCTAAATTTTAGAGAAATAATTTTCAATTTATCCAAATGAAAAATTTTATCCTTAATTCTATCTGGAACTTGATTTTTAAGAAATGAAAACATTTCCGACAAGGACTAGGTTGTTTTGAATTTTAGAATAAAATTGGTAGATTTTGGGCTTACTCTAGATCTACCTTATAAATTTGAACCGTTCAAATAATAAAGTCCGATAAGAAGATCATCTATTCAAAATATAGAGTGGATCAAAGATCAATAATCATATAATCGAATCACATTTATTTCAAAAATATGAGCGGCACTATCCTGACTAAAACCAATCGATCATATAGTTACTAATTTTTGATCATGATGATTTTTTTCTTGAATGATTATATCATTAGATTTTATAAGTGAATGATTCAAATCATCAATATAATTTCAGCTTAGACTACAAATTGCAAACTGTATCATAAAATTCTACCATAAACTTTAGAGAAGCATGGTTGTTTAGATAACTGACAATTAACCAAAAAATAGTTTTCTGAAGATTTTTCATACGGATTAAATTCTATACACCGCAGTCGTAACCCCAAAATAATGCAGACAACCATTTAAAATGTGACACACATGCAATTGTGGGAAAAAAGAAATATCTCTTCTCAGATCTCTTTCCCTCTGCCCTCCCCGTCTGGCATCTACTACTACCACCACCACCATCACATGTCTGACACCAATTCTAAAGGTGTTGTGGTTTTGTACGGTGATTGGTGTTGGTTATGGTGATTTTTGTCTAGAGAGAGAAAAGAGGAGTGCTTGGTTGCCGCTGGCTGCTGCAGCTAGGGGACGGAGGTTGGTGGAGGTGGCTGTCAGGATGAGACGACTTGAAGAATTGGCGCGGTCACACAAGCCTAGTGTATGGAAAATAGTAAAAAGTGACCGCACGCCT
>CM018895.1:6119849-6122349 GCA_009663005.1 Actinidia chinensis | reverse complement strand
ATAGAGAAGTTGTGTCCTTATGAAAACCCCTACTATCTTTGAATTTGGACCACGAAATTTTATTCAAATTCAAAAATGAATGGTACATATTCATTTTGGTTATGTGATCCTACACACTAAAATAAATTTAAATTATTCATTTCTTAGTTCTAATTGGAGGACTCATAGCACACTATGCACTAGGTGTATAATTAATTGACATTGATTATTAATTTTGTTCCATTTAAACTAAATCTTATAATTTGTGAGTAACTTCAGACATTAATTGAAAGGGACAATTTACCTACACCCCTGAGGTTTCCATAATGGCACTGACCTCCCAGTGATTTTGAAAATGGCACGGGACCTCCCCTATAGTTTTGAACAATGCAATTGCCTCCCCTATGCATTTGAAAATGGCACTGACCCTCCCCTATAGTTTGAAAAATGGCAACTGACCTCCCCGTCAGAGCGAAAAGGCCATTTACCCCTGACACCCCACGCCACCCCACCCCACCCCGCGATTTTTTTAGATTTTTTAGTTTTTCTTTTAATCATTTTATTTATTTTTTAACTAATTTATTTATTTTGATACTTTTTTTTGGATAAATAATTTTTTTGTATAAAGTTTGTGTTTTTTTTTAGTGTTTTTTTTATAATTGAATTTTATAATAAACAAATAAATAAAAATAAAACTTTAGTAAGTTTGCATTCTAAGGTATTGAACTTTTTGATACCTTATTGGATATTTATTTTAGAAAATTAAGGATCTAATGCCAAGGTTAGCCATCACTTGGGCATTATCAAAGTGGTGAGGGAAACGATAAAAAAAATAAAAAAACTCGAGAAACTAAAATTTTACCAAAATTTTAACAAACTAGCCAAATTGGCTTTTAATTAAGTGGATACTTTTGAAGACATTTTATAAATGTAGTACATACAACTAAAAATTTTGTATAATTTTTAAAGTATAATTGATAAGGTATTTGTGAACTTAAAATTTGTGTTTTCTTTTTTATTTTTCTTTTTATTTTTATTATTTTGTATCTAAAAAATTTAATTGAAAAAAAAACTAAACACACACAAATATAATGAAAAATGATTGATCCAAAAAAAACGGATCAAAATTAATAAATTAGAAGTTAAAAAATAAATAAAAATGATTAAAATAAAAATGAAAAAAAACTAAAAAAAATGCGGGGTGGGGTGGGGTGGGGGGTGGGGGTCAGGGGTATAATGGTCATTTTTGCTCTGACAGGGGAGGTCAGTGCCAGTTTTAAAACTACAGTGGATGTCCTCAGGGAGTGTAGGTAAAGTTATCCCTTAATTGAATAATCTCTTTTTTTTTTTCTTCTGTATGAAACACCAGAAGCATCATTGTCTAAATTGTATCTATTTATTTACAAGGGAACATGTATTAATGTTTTAAATAGAAATTGTGTCAAAATAATTTTTGGAATGAATTGGTTTTGATGTTACCAGACAATTCAAGTACAAGATTACTAAATGAAACTTAGGCTGGGATTGGGATTGGGATTGAGCAATAATACCGTGAGCAGGGCATTGGGCTTGGACGTTCAGAACCTCTTAACCCGCTTGACATTGGTCTTGTACGGGCCTGTTGGTCAAGATTCTAACCCGTGTTGATTTTTTTACTGTCACGAACCTGACCCGTTTATTCACACTGGTCCCACCAATAAACAGGTGCCCCGTGACCGGCCAGTGTGAAAATACCATCAACTAAGGCTTTTCAATGACTGCAGTTTAGGGATTTACTAACCATTATTCAAAATGAATTGCTTGGAATGAAATTCCTGCGAAGCATCTAAATAAAACAGAGCTGAAGTGTCAATATATACAACTATCATCATGGTTCGATACAAAAACCCAACACAGTTCTGGCCACAAACCGGCCACAACCGTTGTCACCAACTACTGTATCAGTATACAAGTTTCAATATAATAGTTCAAGCCATTTAAAAGTCCTATTACTATCACACAGTAAAGGTCTAACAAAACTAGCATGCTAGGGTCACTGCCCTCAATCGTGTCCTCCCTCATTCATCACTGAAATGAGTTCTTCGACAACGTCTAAGCACTGGCTAGTGTGAGTAAGGTTAATAAAACATACATGCACCCATGAAAATAGAGAAATCAGGTTCATTTAAAACAAGAAATGAAACCACTTTTGTCAATCCATGCCTCAACTAGGCCATCCCTGACTATCAGTCAAGATACAATAGAAAATCAATCCCTCCCACGGGATTCATGGCTCAGGTACGACATCATACATCAAAGTGTACATTCTATATACGATTGGACAATTGCGACACACTAACCGTTCAACGAACCACCAGAACATAGGAGCGACCCTAACCCTTGGGATGATCATCCCACAATCATCTGGTAATGATCTCCTTATACAATCAACCACGCTATATTCTTCCCCTAGCGCACGGGGCATCGTAATGAAACTATGTGTCGACTTAAAACAACATTTCACAAATGTTTCATAATTTCA
>CM018895.1:6104849-6107349 GCA_009663005.1 Actinidia chinensis | reverse complement strand
CATGATTTGTCAAATAAAACTGATAGAATTTAAGTTTTATATTACTACCCTAACAAAAG
Organism: Actinidia chinensis; assembly: GCA_009663005.1. Classification (NCBI taxonomy): domain Eukaryota; kingdom Viridiplantae; phylum Streptophyta; class Magnoliopsida; order Ericales; family Actinidiaceae; genus Actinidia; species Actinidia chinensis. Next base: position 6,107,290 of record CM018895.1, on the reverse strand, counting down.
TTTTTGACATGCCATTGCAACCGCACCACCTCTAGCTACCACGATCCCACGACCTCACTACTAGTCGTCATCACCATCTTCCATAGTCAACAACCACTACCGACAACCACCTCTGACCGTTGAGTACTCTTGCGGCAACTGCCCCACCTTTTGCCACAACTGCGGAAGACTATTCTATCTCTGCGCACCATCTTTAGCCACGAACTAGCACCAAGTCACCACCAGTTCTTAGCCCTCATATTTGGCCATAACCACTTATGACACCCTCGTCATTAGAGGCAGGGGCGGTGCTACAGCAGCCCAGGTGGGGCTGTAGCCCCCCCGACTTTCAAAGTATTACAAAATTTGTTTTAGAAAATTTTTTTTTTTACACTTTAGCTCCCTTGAAATATATTAAATTTTTTTTTTTATACTTTAGCCCCCTAACCTAAAATCCTGACTCCGCCCCTAGTCTAATCCCATTTGGCCAACATATGTGCATGCACCAAACATATATTAATTCACTTGTTTACATTTGTTTTTTTTTAAACAAAAAAGCAAAAACTTTTTTTTGTTTATTATAAACAAAAAATAAAAGAAAGCTAATCAGATGGGTTTAAGCCCGTGATATTACCACGGGCTCGCCTAAATAGTCGCGCCACATCCACCCATTTGGGGGGGGGATGGGACTTAAAAAAAAACAACATAATTTATCTTATTCACTCCTAAATGAGTGGATGTGGCGCGACCACGTAAACGAGTCTGTGGTAATACTATGGGTTTAAGCCCGTCTGATCAGCTCTCAAAATGAAAACAGTAAACGCTACAAAACACTATATTTCATTATAGTTTTACTTTTGGGAACATCGTTGATGTCAATTACTTCTCATCAAACCACCCTCCGCTCTCTATCTGGTCTTTCTATTTTTTTGTTTGTCATTTATCTCTCTTCACGTTTCATTTTACCCCAAGTCATATCAAGTCAGAATCTTGTCCTTGCCAAAACATTTGGACCACTACATTATTGTTTGAAGGACAATATTTTATTTTATTATATTTTATTTTATTTTCAAATTTAAAAGACAAATGACATTTTTTATAATAGATTAGTATAAATATCATTTCTCTTGTTTTTGATTTAATATAATATTGTTTTTTGTTTACGACACTGAAAGTAAAAAGATGTGGTTTACCACTTGTTTCAAAATAAGCTTTCATTCTCTCCTCTCTCTCCTCACCACCGAGGCACCACCTACAACTACCCACTCGTGGCGGCTTGTTAAAGCATTGGTATTCAATTGAATACTCAATTTTTTTTTGTAAATCTAGAAGCGAAAATTTTGAAAATGGGGAACAAAATAATGCAGTCACTTTCTTTCTATAAAAAATATTCAAATTTTATACCTATTTAGTATTATTTATTGAAGCATTGAAATGTGAAGTTTATTAACGAATCGAAAGGTGAAAGAGGCACAGAGGCAATTGGCTTCGTTATGTATATCCAAAGAGATGCATTTGATAATATTAATAATCAAATTCACCCAAAAAAATATAAATAATAAAAATCAAGATATTATGTTAAAAGTTGATTATTCAAAACATGAGTTAAGAACTATCAAAATAAAACTTCTCAGTTTTTATTTTTATTTTCAATTTTCTTAAATTATTTTGGGTTCATAAATAAAAGAATAAATTACAATAAACTTTTTAAGACAACTTTTAAAAGAAAAAAATAAAACAAAACAGAATAGAACATTCAGCAATTATTTGTGAGCACTGTTGTGGGTCCCCTGAAAATATGATACACTCAGGCTCCGTTTGGTTAATGTTAAAAAAAACTAAGCTTTTTTTAAGCTTGCCTGCTACTAAGAAGGCAAAGAATTTTTGATTTTTTTTTTTTTTGCTTTTGTGGCTTTACTTAGCTTAAATCTAAGCAAAAAGCAAAATCAGAAAAGCAAAAAAGCCAACAAAGTTGGCTTTTTTGAATTATTTTAAGACAAAAATCAAAAGGAGAAAAAAAGCTGTGAAAAAAGTGTGGTGCAAACAGAGCCTCAATATCTCTATTGTGAGACCCCCATCACGTTGGTGGTGGGTTCCCCACTATTAGTTGTGAAAGAAATTATTCAAATAAGATATAAAAATCTCCCCACATATGTAGTTTCATTTGCGACATCATTAACTTCTAAATTTATTTGTCAGTGCATTTAACATGTTCAACCTAATTCAAATTCGATGGGTCTCTCCTCTAATTTATTTAATTATTTTCGATTCCTAAAATGTAAAATCACTAATCTAATCGATTTGGGAAATTTTCATAGGTCATCCCTTAAAACCCTAAGATCGATGATACATTAGGGTTCTTTGCGACCACGAGACAGCAAAATCTTCTCCCTTTTAAGTTATAATAGAAGAAATTATGAGGGTTGGAGGGTCCTAAATAGAAAAATAAATATTTGAGGGAG
>CM018895.1:5967349-5969849 GCA_009663005.1 Actinidia chinensis | reverse complement strand
ATGTAGTGATGATGAGAGAGGAGGTAGGGTGGGGTGGCGGTGGGGACATCGAGAGAGAAAATGGAGAGATATGAAGAAAAGAAGATTGGTAATCTTTTGAAAATTTGAAGGTTTTATGAGAGTATTTTTTTCCGCGATTCTAAAAAGTGAATTGCACTTGCTGTTAATTTAATTATAAAAAAAATTTGTACACTTTGGCCCACAGACTACCAAGAGTGTTATGGTGGCTTTTAAACATGAATGGAGTCATCCACATGCATATAGCTCAAGATTAGATGGGTTTTAGATTTTACTTCGACTCTAAGCAACCCAAATGTGTTAATAGAAGTCTTGCTCGAAAAGAAGTCGCCCCATGACTTGGGCCCGTGAAACACTATACTGTATTTTCAATTATTTATTGATATTTTAAACCGGTTAAAATTAACTCAGCTCAACAAATCTCTGTCTCAATTATTCATAATTTGCTTCGATCCAAAATCATTTCCATAATTATATAATATCTTATTTAAATCGGTCCAAAAGTTGAAATATATAATAAGAACAATGGAAACTCTAAAATACGCAAGTGCACGCATGTTGAACTTTTGCCTTTTAAAAGGAAGACAAAAGAGGTTCATTTCGTCCAAGAAAGGGAAAATCAAACCCACGTCTGATACTCCTAGAGTGGATTTTGGAGGTATCACTGTTCCCATGAATCATGGATCCCATGCACCCAAAATTATTGCCTTGGAATCTTATATACATATATATTTGTGCAGGGTTAATCCGAATCACATGACGATGATTTGGAATATTGGTGCTACTAAGAGCGGAGGGACATAGGATCCATTGGAAAAAAAAATACACTGTTAGTCATATGTATAATTTATTATAAATACAATTTTAATTCTATAAAAAATTATTTTTACAAGTTTGACCCCACTTAAATTATTTTTTAGCTTCGCCCCTGGGTGCAACTTGAGATCCCTAAAAAAAAGTATCTATCATCTATCGTTGGATCTCTTAATTTTGCAACTACATCAAAGGCGGGTATTGTCTAGTCTTGATGGGCAAGGGCCGCTTTCATTTGTCAAATAAAATTAATTTATTTTAAGAATTAATTTTATTTAAATATCTTATTTTGCATATGTATCGCGTGAGCACCCACTGCTAAAATCTATATTATATACTAAATAAATGTAGTATGAGGTGACACTCTCTTGAAATTTTTAGAAAACTTAGAAAAAAATTAAAAATACAAGTGGCAATGCTCTCATCTCTCATTTCAAATCTCTTTATCATCCGAATATTTCCCTTCTCTCTCCGAAAATAAAGCTACACTTATTCGTGCATAGCACAAAGATAATGGTTGTTATTAAAAGATAAGTTTGTACAAACCTGTAATTAGGCCTAGGTTGGGTTACTTTTTTTTAGCTAATTTAGATGCTTTAGTTTTAAATGATTTTATTTTTAGTGATCAATTTTTTCTTGTCCACATTCGGAAAAAATCCACTAAAAAAATATATAAAAATTACTCAATAAATAAGCTATTTTTTTGTATTAAGTGAATTTTTTTTCTTCAATTTGGACAAAAATTTTATATTTTCAGATTACACCCATCAAAAGGAGACAAAAAAGTATAAAAAACTGATAATGAGATAAAAAATACTAAGAAATGAAAGAAACGCGGAATAAGGAATTAAATTAGCTAAAAAGAAAAGAGGTGTTAGGGCCAGTGTGGTTTAGCTTTTATAATTTTTTTAATTGTTTTAGTTTTGAATTTTTTATATTTAGTAAATTTTTTTTACCTTTTTAAGCAAATTTTTTACATCTTCAGATTTCTCTTATCAAAATAAGCTGAAAAATTATAAATATTCGATCAAATGTTATAAAAAAAATCACTAAAATAAAAAACTTAAAAATCAAAACAATTAAATTAAATTTAAACAAAATAGCATACTGGCCCTTAGTTATATTTTATTTTATTGATAATTTTCAAAATTTTGAACTAGATAATTTTCCAAAAAAAACATGTTCAAAAAGGAAAGATAGATACGGACAATTGCATGTGAGGGAGCGGCGCACGTGGGGTCCCACTCTTAAACCACTCTGCTCCCAAAACAGCACATGACACATCAGAAAGGTCCCAACATCGGCACTTGAGACCAAACAAACCCATTTTCTATTTCTTGGGTGTATTCTATGTCCAACAGACAAATACTCCACATTCAAACAAAAGCTTTTAGGCCCTGTTTGCCAATGGTTTTCATATATACGTAGAGAGCACGGTCTTGCACATGTGGTATTATCACTGGTTTGCTTATATGGTCGCGCCACATTCATCCATTTGAGGTGGATGGACAAATTATATGTTTTTTTTTTAAGTCTCATCCACTTTCAAATAGGTGAATGTGGCGCGGCCACATAGACGCGGTCGTGGTAATACCACGGACGCGAGCCCGTCTGATCAGCTCTCATATATATATATATATATTGGCACTTGAGACCAAACAAACCCATT
>CM018895.1:5892349-5904849 GCA_009663005.1 Actinidia chinensis | reverse complement strand
GAAACATATTATCAAGATTGTCAATGGAGTTAATTTTTTTGACATAAAAACAATGATTGTCCTTAAATTTTGTTTTGTAAATTAAGTGGAGGGTTAAAAGAAAATTACAAACAGATTTCATTGTCTAAGTATTCCTAAAACCCCCTACACAAAAAAATATGAAATTCGTGAAACTAAACTTTGGAGCATAGAATAGTCAACGATTAATCCGTGTTTACGTTCTCAAGAATTGCATTACTTGGCTTGTCTCTATTATCAGTTATCTACTTGGTTCCCACTTGGCATCGAACTATTTTTCTAAGTCATCTAACAAACGTATGGGCGACATTTCCGCAATTGAAATTTTTTGAGATATTTTTGATTCTAATTAGTGGTTGAGTTTTTATTTTTAGCAACTTCGTTTAACCTTTTGATCAAAAGTTTATTCTTTCTCGCAATTCCCTATTGACGACAGGAGTTCAAAACATAAAAAATCATCTATTCAGGTAACCAATTTACTAAGACAAAAAACTATTTTTAACACATTCGTCCTTTAGAGCTAGCGAACTTTTCTTGGAATTAGATAGTTTTTTTTATATTTTTTAATTTTTTTCGTCAAGAGAAATCTGAAAAGTATAAATTTTTTATCAAAGGGTAAAAAAAAATTTAACTAAAGACAAAAAAAACTCGAAAATCTATAGCTCCAACTGGGCCTTAGTTTGAGGTTGATGCTATTTGAACCCAAGACATTTCTCTCCAGCCTCATTTTTTGATTTGGATAAATTTCGTTGATCTCCCCTAAGGTTTTTGGAAATCGCTCCCACTCCCCTATAGTTTTTGAAAAGTCCCTGATCTTCCTTAATTTCGAAACTATTATCAAGATTGTCAATGGGAGTTAATTTTTTGACAAAAAAACTTTATTGTCCTTAAAATTTCGTTTTGTAAATTAAGTTGGAGGGTGTAAAAGAAAATTAACAAACATACCATTTCATTTTCTAAGTATTCCAAAAACTATATGAAAATTTGTGAAACTAATTTTGGAGAATAAGTCAATGATTAATCCGTATTTACGTTATAAGAATTTGATTAGTGGGCCTGTCTCTATTATCAGTTTCTGACTTGGTCCATCTTGGCATCAACTATTTTTCTAAGTCATCTAACAAGCTTATGGGCGAAATTTCCTCATGGAATTGTTTGGAATGTTTTCGGGTCGTTAAGTAGTGGTTTGAGTTTTTTTTTAATATACTTCGTTCACCTTATGATCAAAGTTTTATTTTTTTTCTATTCCTCTTGACGGACAGTAGTTCCAGAAATATAAAAAAATTATTTATTTGGCAAACAAATTAACTTAAAGACAAAGCATTTTTGGGACAAATTGTCCTTAGTGAACTTGTCTGGAATTAGAGATTAATTTTTTTATATATTTTCGATTCTTCTCGTCCAAGAGAAATTTGAAAAGTCTAAATTTTTTAATCAAGGCAAAAAAAAATTACTAAGGACAAAAAAACTCGAAAATCCATCGCCCAACTGGGCCTTGTGTGAGGGTGATTTATTGAAACCAAGACATTTCTCTCCAGCCCCATTTTTTGGTTTGGATAAATTTCATTGATCTCCCCTACCTAAGGTTCTTGACAATCGCTACCACTCCCCTATAATTTTTGAAATACTCTGAATTTCCTAAATTTCGAAAACTATTATCAAGATTGTCAATGGGAAGTTAATTTTTTGACATAAAAACATGATTGTCCTGAAACTTTTGTTTGTTAAATTAAGTGGAGGGTGTAATAAGAAAAATTAACAAACATATTTTCTTGTCTAAGGTATTCTAAAAACTATATGACAATTCGTGATATTGAAACTAAACTTTGTGAGAATTAGTCAACGATAATCCGCTGTTTAAGTATCAAGAAATTGAATACTTGCTTGTCTCTATTATCAAGTTATCGACTTGGTCCACTTGGCAATCGACTATTTTTCTAAAGTCATCTAACAAACTTATGGGCGACATTTCCGCAATGGAAATTTTGAGATATTTTTGATCCTTAAGTTAGTGTTTGAGGTTTTTATTTTAGCAAACTTCGTTTACCTTTGATCAAAGTTTATCTTTTCCAAAATTTCCCTTGACGACAGTTAGTTCAAAACTATAAAAAAAATCATCTTATTCGGTAAACCCAATTTACTAAGGACAAAAAAACTAATTTTTTTTAACAACAAATCGTCTGTAGCGAACTTTTCTGGTATGAGCTAGTTTTTTTGATATTTTTCATTCTTCTCGTCAGAAAAATTTGAAAAAGTCAAATTGTAATCAAAGGGAAAAAAAAAAAATTAACTAAAGCAAAAAAAACTCGAAAAATCTATAGCTCCAAATGGGCCTTAGTTTCGAGTTGATGCTATGCTATTTGCACCAAGACATTTCTCTCAAGCCTCATTTTTTTTTGATTGGATATAAATTTCGTGATCTCCCCGAAGGTTTTTGAAATCGCTCCCACTACCCTATAGTTTTTGAAAAGCCCTGATCTTTCCTTAATTAGAAACTATTATACAAGATGTCAAGGGAGTTAATTTTTTGACAAAAAAACTTTATTTGTCCCTTAAAATTTCGTTGTAAATTAAGTTGAGGGTGTAAAAGAAAATTAACAAACATACTATTCATTTTCTAAGTATTCCAAAACTATATGAAAATTTTGTGTTGCAAACTAAATTTGGAGAATAGTCCAATGATGAATTCCGTATTTAGTATCAAGAAATTGAATTACTTGGCCTGTCTCTATTATCAAGTTGTTCTAACTTGGGTCCATTGGCATCAACTATTTTCTAATCATCTAACAAACTTCTGGGCGACATTTACGCAATGGAAATTTTTGGAATGTTTTTGGTTCGTTAAGTTAGAGTTTTTGAGTTTTTTTTTTTTAACAAACTTCGTTCAGGTGGTGCGCATCCCAAATCGGACAGGAGTGCGCGGAGGTCTTGGGAGTTATAGGAAGGGGCGCACCCTCCCCTCTGCCGTGGATTTGGGTGAGTCCTCTTCTCTAACCTCTGAGTGGTATAGAGCCAAACGACTCCTTTTCGTTCCATCCAAGCGCCCTGCGGGGTAGGCAGGGGGCCGGCAGTGACGAGGCGTCACGAGCTCGGGTGGGAGAGTGTAAAAGTGTGCGATTCCCACATCGGACGGGACGTGGGAGGTCTTGGGGCTTATCGGACGGGGAGAGACCCTCCCCTCTTGGCCTTGGCTTTTGGGGTGAGTTCTCTCTCTACCGCTGAGATTCACCTTTTGATCAAAAAGTTTATTCGTTTCCTATTCCATCTTGACGACAGTAGTTCAGAAATTATAAAAGAATTATCTATTTGGCAAACAAAATTAATAAAGAAAAAAGCCATTTTAGTTTGGACAAAATTGTCCTTAGTGAACTTTTCTTGGAATTAGATATAATTTTTTATTATATTTTTCGATTCTTCTCGTCTAAGAGAGAAATTTGAAAAAGTCTTAAATTTTAATCAAAGGGCAAAAAAAAAAATTAACTAAGGCCAAAAAAAAAATCTCGAAAATCCATCGCCCCAAACTGGGGCCGTAGTGTGCCAGGGTGATTCATTTGAACCCAAGACATTTCTCTCCAGCCCCAATTTTTATTTGGATATATAAATTTCATTGATCTCCCCTAAGGTTTTTGACAATCGCTGGCCACTCCCCTATAGTTTTTGAATATTCCTGAACTCCTAAATTTCGAAACTATTACAAGATTGCAATGGGGGAGTTAATTTTTTGACATAAAACATGATGTCCTAAAATTTTGTTTTGTAAATTAAGTTGGAGGGTAAAAATGAAAAATTAACAAACATATTTCATTGTCTAAAGCATTCTAAAAACTAAATGCAAATTCGTGATGAAACTAAACTTTGTAGAATAGTCAATTATTAAATCCGTGGTTATGTATCAAGAAATGAATACTTGGCTTGTCTCTATTATCCAAGTTAGTCGACTTGGTCCACTTGGATCGGACTATTTTTCTCAATCATCTAAACAACTTATGGGCGACATTTCCGCAATGGAAATTTTTGAGATATTTTTGATTCCTTAAGTTAGTGTTTGAGTTTTTATTTTTAACAAACTTCGTTTACCTTTTGATCAAAAGTTTATTCTTTTCCGATTCCTCTTGACGACAGTAGTTCAAAACTATAAAAAAAATCATCTTATTCGGTAAACCAATTTACTAAGGACAAAAAACTATTTTTAACACAAATCGTCTTTAGCGAACTTTTCTTGGAATTAGATAATTTTTTTTACAGTTTTCGATTCTTCTCGTCAAGAAAAATTTGAAAAGTCTAAATTTTTAATCAAAGGGAAAAAAAAATTAACTAAAGACAAAAAAAACTCGAAAATCCATAGCTCCAACTGGGCCTTAGTTTGAGGGTGATTCTATTTGAACCTCAAGACATTTATCTCCAGGCCAATTTTTGGTTGATTAAATTTCATTGATCTCCCCAATGGTTTTTGACAATCGCTGCCACTCCCCTATAGTTTTGAAAATTCCCTGCTGAACTTCCCTTTAATTTCAACACTATTATCAAGATTGTCCATAGGAGGTTAATTTTTGGGAACAAAAAAACATGATTGTCCTTAAAATTTGTTTGTATATAATTGGAGGGGTTTGTTTGTAAAATAAATTAAACAACATACCATTTTATTGTCTATGTATTCCAAAAAACTATAAAAAAATTGTGAAACTAAACTTTGTTAGAATAGTCAATGATTAATCAGTATTTACGTATCAAGAAATTGAATTAGTTGGCCTGTCTCTATTACCAAGTTATCTACTTGGTCCACTTGGCATCATCGACAATGTTTCTAAAGTCATTTAACAAACTTGTGGCGGACATTTTCCGCAATGAAAATTTTTGAAATATTTTTGGTTCCTTAAGGAGTGTTCGAGAGTTTTATTTTTTTAACAAACTGCGTTTACCTTTGATCAAAAGTTTATTCTTTTCCAATTCCTCTTGACTTTCAAAAATATAAAAAATATTTATCTTGTTTGGTAAACAAATTTACTAAAGACAAAAAACCATTTTTGTCACAAATTGTCTTTAGCGAACTTTTTTTGAAATTAGATAATTTTTTTATATTTTTTGATTTTTCTCGTCAAGAGAAATTTGAAAAGTCTAAATTTTTAATCAAAGAGCAAAAAAAAATAACTAAAGACAAAAAAACTCGAAAATCCATAACCCCAACTGGTCATTAGTTTGAGGTTGATTCTATTTGAACCCAAGACATTTCTCTGCTTCCCATTTTTTGATATGGATATATTTGATTGATCTCCCCTAAGGTTTTTGACAATCGTTGCCACTTCCCTATAGTTTTTGAAATATCCCTGATCTTCCTAAATTTCGAAACTATTATAAAGATTGTCAATGAGAGTTAATTTTTTGACAAAAAAACATGACTGTCCTTAAAAATTCGTTTTGTAAATTAAGTTGGAGGGTGTAAAAGAAAAATTAACAAAACATCACCATTGCATTGTCTAAGATTCTAAAAAACCTTATGAAAAATTCATGAAACTAAACCTTTGTAGGAATAGTCAATGATTAATCCGTGTGTTAGTTATCAAGAATTGAATTATTTGGCCTGTCTATATTATCACGTTATCGACTTGGTCCACTTGGCATCGACTATTTTTCTAAGTATCTAACAAAACTTACGCGGCCGACACTTTTTCGCATGGAAATTTTTGGGATATTTTTGGTTCCTTAAGTTAGTGTTGGAGTTTTGTTTGTTAATAAACTTCGTTACCTTTGATCAAAAGTTTATTCTTTCCGATTCCTCTTGAACGACCGTAGTTCAAAAATAAAAAAAATCATTCTTATCGGTAAAACCAATTTACTAAGGACAAAAAACTATTTTTGTCCAAATCGTCTTTAGCGAACTTTTCTTGGAATTAGATAATTTTTTTTTATACTTTTCCGGGGGAAATTCCTTCTCGTCAGAAAAATTTACAAAGTCTAATTTTGTAATCAAAAGGGGAAAAAAATAACTAAAGACAAAAAAAACTCGAAAAATAACATAGCTCCAACTGGGCTTGTTTGAGGGTGATTCTATTTGAACCAAGACATTTCTCTCCATCCAGCCCCATTTTATTTGGAATAAATTTCTTGAATCTCCCCTAAGGTTTTTGACAATCGCTGCCACTCCCCTATGTTTTTGAAATATCCTGAACTTCCTTCATTTCGAAACTATGATCAAGATTGTCAATGGAGTTTAAATTTTTTTGAAAAAAAAAAACATGATTGTCCTTAAATTTGTTTGTGTTATTAAGTTGGAGGGTTTAAAAGAAAAATTAACAACATACCATTTCATTGTCTATGTAATTCCAAAAACTATAAAAAAAATGTGAAACTAAACTTGTAGAATAGTCATGATTAATAAATCCGTGTTTACATTATCAAAAATTGAATTAAAAGGCCTGGTCTCTATTATACCAGTTATCTACTTGTTCCACTTGGTATCATCGAACATGTTTCCAAGTCAATCTACCAACTTATGGGCGACATTTCCGCAATGAAAATTTTTGGGATATTTTTGGTTCCTTAAGTTAGTGTTCGAGTTTTTTTTTTATTTTAACAAACTTCGTTTACCTTTTGATCAAAAATTTATTCTTTTCTGATTCCTCTTGACTTTCAAAAATATACAAAATATTTATCTTATTTGGTAAACAAATTTACTAATGACAAAAAATTATTTTTGTCATAAATCGTCATTAGCGAACTTTTTCTTGAATAAGATAACTTTTTTCATATTTTTTGATTTTTCTCGTTAAGAGAAATTTGAAAACTCTAAATTTTTAATCAAATGGCGACAAAAAAATGAAGTAAAGATAAAAAAACTCGACAATCCATAGCGCTAACGGGCCTTAGTTTTGGGGTGATTCCTATTTGAACCCAAACATTTCTCACTCCTCCAGCCCCATTTTTGTTTGGAATAAATTTTATTGATATCCCCTACGGTTTTTTGACAATTGCTGCCACTCCCTAACCTTTTTTGAAATAAGATCCCTAATCTTCCCTTAAGTTTCGAAAACTTTATGAAGATTGTCATGGAGTTAATCTTGACATAAAAACATGATTGTCCCTAAAATTTTAGTTTTTGGAAATTAAGTTGAGGGTGTAAAAAAATTTAACAAACATACATTTCGTTGTCTAAGGTTCCAGAAAACTATAAGAAAATTTTGTTGAAACTAAACTTTGTAGAATAGTCAATGATTAATCCTGTTTACGTTCTCAAGAATTGAATTAGTTTTGGCCTGTCTCTTTATCAAGTTATCTACTTGTCACTTGGCATCGACATTTTTATAGTCATCTAACATACTTATGGGCGACATTTCCGCAATGGAAATTTTTAGGATATTTTTGGTTCCTTAAGATTGTGTTCGAGTTTTTTTTTTTTTAACAAACTTTGTTTACCTTTTTATCAAAAGTTTATTCTTTTCTGATTTATCTTGACGACAGTAGTTCAAAAATATAAAAAAAATTATCTTATTTGGTTAACAAATTTACTAATGACAAAAAACTATTTTTGTCACAAATCATCTTCAGCAAAATTTTTTTGGAATTATATAATTTGTTTTATATTTTTCGATTTTTCTCGTCAAGAGAAATTTGAAAACTCTAAATTTTTAATCAAAGGGAAAAAAAAATTAAGTAAAGATAAAAAAACTCGACAATCCATAGCGCTAACTGGGCCTTAGTTTGAGGGTGATTCTATTTGAACCCAAGACATTTCTCTCCAGCCCCATTTTTGGTTTGGATAAATTTTATTGATATCCCCTAAGGTTTTTGACAATCGCTGCCACTCCCCTAAACTTTTTGAAATATCCCTAATCTTCCTTAATTTCGAAACTATTATGAAGATTGTCAATGGAGTTAATCTTTTGACATAAAAACATGATTGTCCTTAAAATTTAGTTTTGGAAATTAAGTTGGAGGGTGTAAAAAAAAATTTAACAAACATACCATTTCGTTGTCTAAGGTTTCCAAAAACTATAAGAAAATTTGTGAAACTAAACTTTGTAGAATAGTCAATGATTAATCCGTGTTTACGTTATCAAGAAATTGAATTAGTTGACTTTCTCTATTATCAAGTTATCTACTTGGTCCACTTGGCATCGACTATTTTTATAAGTCATCTAATATACTTATGGGCGACATTTCCGCAATGGAAATTTTTAGGAAATTTTTGGTTCCTTAAGATAGTGTTCGCGTTTTTTTTTTTTTTTTTAACAAACTTTGTTTACCTTTTGATCAAAAGTTTATTCTTTTCTGATTTCTCTTGACGACATTAGTTCAAAAATATAAAAAAAATTATCTTATTTGGTAAACAAATTTACTAATGACAAAAAACCATTTTTGTCACAAATAATCTTCAGCAAAATTTTTTTGGAATTAGATAATTTGTTTTATATTTTTCGATTTTTCTCGTCAAGAGAAATTTGAAAACTCTAAATTTTTAATCAAAGGGCAAAATTAAATTAAGTAAAGATAAAAAAACTCGACAATCCATAGTGCTAACTGGGCCTTAGTTTGAGGGTGATTCTATTTGAACCCAAGACATTTCTCTCCAGCCCTATTTTTTAATTTGGATAAATGTCATTGATCTCCCCTATGGTTTTTGACAATCGCTGCCACTCCCCTATAGTTTTTAAAATATCCTTGATCTTCCTTAATTTCAAAGATTTTCAATGGGAGTTAATTTTTTGACAAAAAAACATGTTTGGCCTTAAAATTTAGTTTTGTAAATTAAGTTGGAGGGTGTAAAAGAAAAATTAACAAACATACCATTTTATTGCCTAAGTATTCTAAAAATTATATGAAAATTCGTGAAACTAAACTTTGTAGAATAGTCAATGATTAATCCGTGTTTACGTTATCAAGAAATTGAATTAGTTGGTCTGTCTCTATTATCAAGTTATCTACTTGGTCCACTTGGCATCGACTATTTTTCTAAGTCATCTAACAAACTTATGGGCGACATTTCCGCAATGGAAATTTTTAGAATATTTTTGGTTTCTTAAGTTAGTGTTTGAGTTTTTTTTTTTAACAAACTTCGTTTACCTTTTGATCAAAAGTTTATTCTTTTCCGATTCCTCTTGACAACCGTAGTTCAAAACAATAAAAAAAATCATCTTATTCGGTACACCAATTTACTAAAGACAAAAAACTATTTTTGTCACAAATCGTCTATAGCGAACTTTTCTTGGAAGTAGATAATTTTTTTTTTATAATTTTTGATTCTTCTCGTCAAGAAAAATTTGAAAAAGTCTAAATTTTTAATGAAAGGGCAAAAAAAAATTTAACTAAAGACAAAAAAAACTCGAAAATCCATAGCTCCAACTTGGCCTTAGTTTGAGGGTGATTCTATTTGAACCAAGACATTTCTCTCCAGCCTCATTTTTTGATTTGGATAAATTTCATTGATCTTCCCTAAGGTTTTTGGCAATCGCTGCCCCTCCCCTATAGTTTTTGAAATATCCCTAATCTTCCTTCATTTCGAAACTATTATCAAGATTATTAATGGGAGTTAATTTTTTGACAAAGAAACATGATTGTCCTTAAAATTTCGTTTGTAAAGAAGGTTGGAGGGTGTTGTTGTTGTTGTTTGTAAAAGAAAAAAATAAGAAACATAGAAACATACCATTTCAATGCTAAAGTATTCCAAAAATAATGAAACTTTGTGAAACTAACTTTTGTTAGAATAGTCAATGATTTAACCATGTTTACGTATCAAGAAATTTGAATTTAGTGGCCTGTCTCTATTATCAAGTTATCGACTTGGTCCACTTGGCATCGACTATTTTCTAAGTCATCAAACAAACTTATGGCGACATTTCTGCCAATGGAAAATTTGAGATATTTGGTGCGTTAAGTAGGTTTGAGTTTTTTTGTTTGTTTTAACAAAACTTCGTTTACCTTTTGATCAAAAGTTATTCTTTTCCGATTCTCTTGACAACAGAGTTCAAAAATATAAAAAAAAATATCTTATTTGGTATCAAGTTACTAAAGACAAAAAACCATTTTTGGCACAAAATCGTCTTTGAATTAGATATTTTTTTTTTATATTTTTTAATTTTTCTCGTAAGAAAATTTGAAAAGTCTAAATTTTAATAAAAGGGCAAAAAAAAAAACTAAAGACAAAAAAATTCTGAAAATCCATAGCCCCAACTGGGGCCTAGTTTTAGGTGATCTATGAAGGCCCAAGACATTTCCCTCCAGGCCCCAATGTTGATTTGGAATAAAATTTGATTGATCCTCCCCTAACGGCCGTTTGGCTGGCGGATATGGGAGGGGAAAGTTTAAAGGGGAGATAAATTTTAGAGAGGAAACTTTTGAAGGGGGGATAACTTGTAAACTTTGGTTGGATACTTTTAGAGAATGGGTGGATAAGGGTGGGGATAAGAAGAAAAATATATAGAGAGGAGAGAAAACAAAATATAAAATATTAGATTATTTAAAAAATAATTTTGTTTCTTAGATATATATATAAATAAAAATATACATTTGTTTCTCTTTATATCGATTTTTTCTTACCCTCACCCCCTTATCCCCCGGATAACTTTTAGTTAGGGTCTAGGCCACCCAAAAATTATCCGCCTCTATCACCTGCTGGGGGAAAAATTATCCGGGGGGCATATTAAATTATCCGCCCTCCTCATTCCGCCAGCCAAACGACGTGGGGGAAAAATTATCCGGGGGGAAAAGTTATCCCCCCTCCTAATCCACCAGCCAAACGACCCCTAAGGTTTTTGACAATCGCTGCCACTTCGCTATTGTTATTGAAGTATCCCTGATCTTCCTTAATTTCGAAACTATTATCAAGATTGTCAATGGGAGTTAATTTTTCGACAAATAAGCATGATTGTCCTCAAAATTTCGTTTTGTAAATTAAGTTGGAGGGTGTAAAACAAAAATTAACAAACATTTCATTTCAATGTATAAGTATTCAAAAACTATATGAAACTTTGTGAAACTAAACTTTGTAGAATAGTCAATGATTAATCCGTGTTTACGTTATCAAAAAATTGAATTACTTGGCCTGTCTCTATTATCAAGTTATCGACTTGGTCCACTTGGCATCAACTATTTTTCTAAGTCATCTAACAAACTTATGGGCGACATTTCCGCAATGAAAATTTTTGGGATGTTTTTGGTTCGTTAAGTTAGTGTTTGAGTTTTTTTTTTTTAACAAACTTCGTTCACCTTTTGATCAAAAGTTTATTCTTTTCCTATTCCTCTTGACGACAGTAGTTCAGAAATATAAAAAAATTATTTTATTTGGCAAACAAAATTACTAAAGACAAAAAGCCATTTTGTACAAATTTGTACTTCAGTGAACTTTCTTGGAATTAGATAATTTTTTATATATTTTTCGATTCTTCTCGTCAAGAGAAATTTGAAAAGTCTAAATTTTTAATCAAAGGGCAAAAACAAATTAACTAAGGACAAAAAAACTCGAAAATCCATCGCCCCAACTGGGCCTTAGTTTGAGGGTGATTCTATTTGAACCCAAGACATTTCTCTCCAGCCCCATTTTTGGTTTGGATAAATTTCATTGATCTCCCCTAAGGTTCTTGACAATCGCTACCACTCCCCTATAGTTTTTGAAATATTCCTGAATTTCCTAAATTTCGAAACTATTATCAAGATTGTCAATGGGAGTTAATTTTTTGACATAAAAACATGATTGTCCTTAAATTTTTGTTTTGTAAATTAAGTTGGAGGGTGTAAAAGAAAAATTAAGAAACATACCATTTCAATGTCTAAGGTTTCCAAAAACTATATGAAACTTTGTGAAACTAAACTTTGTAGAATAGTCAATGATTAATCCGTGTTTACGTTATCAAGAAATTGAATTAGTTGGCCTGTCTCTATTATCAAGTTATCGACTTGGTCCACTTGGCATCGACTATTTTTCTAAGTCATCTAACAAACTTATGGGCGACATTTCCGCAATGGAAATTTTTGAGATATTTTTGGTTCCTTAAGTTAGTGTTTGAGTTTTTTTTTTTAACAAACTTCGTTTACCTTTTGATCAAAAGTTTATTCTTTTCCTATTCCTCTTGACGACAGTAGTTCAAAAATATAAAAAAATTATTTTATTTGGCAAACAAAATTACTAAAGACAAAAAGCCATTTTTGTCACAAATTGTCCTTAGTGAACTTTTCTTGGAATTAGATAATTTTTTATATATTTTTCGATTCTTCTCGTCAAGAGAAATTTGAAAAGTCTAAATTTTTAATCAAACGGCAAAAACAAATTAACTAAGGACAAAAAAACTCGACAATCCATAGCCCCAACTGGGCCTTAGTTTGAGGGTGATTCTATTTGAACCCAAGACATTTCTCTCCAGCCCCATTTTTGGTTTGGATAAATTTCATTGATCTCCCCTAAGGTTCTTGACAATCGCTGCCACTCCCCTATAGTTTTTGAAATATTCCTGAACTTCCTAAATTTCGAAACTATTATCAAGATTGTCAATGGG
>CM018895.1:5802349-5804849 GCA_009663005.1 Actinidia chinensis | reverse complement strand
ATCGATTTTTCGGTTGAATTTTTTTAAATTTATAAGTAAAAAAGCAAAAAAGAATTGACTTTTTTAATTTTGATTTTATTTTTAATTAAATAAAAAAAAAAATTAATTTTTTAATAACAAACTTAAAAAAAAAAAAACCACAATTAAACGTTTAAACATTAAAAAAAGTAGCCTTTACTTTTTGACTTGCTGCAGTCTTTCTTCAACTGTAAAATATCTATGAAAATTCAGATTCTCAAGTGAGATGGTTCCAATTGTGTGCTTGAATGGAACGTCTTGACTGGTACTTTGCAGTCTTATCACTCTTTAGCCATTTTCTAATAATCAGTGCACGAAACCAGGATTTGGGTCCACCTGGTGAAAGGAAAATCAATCTCTTAGTCAGATGAAGAGAGTGGAAAAAAGATGCAATAATCTATAGGGAAATGCTATGGTTACCCCATACTTGCACCCTAAATACACACTTGATGAGGTATCGCTAATACAATCTTGGCTGGGTGTAGGGTGAAAGGACTGGGTAGACCCCACACCCAGCCAACCCCAATACGGCACCTCATCAAGTATGCATTTGGAGTGTAAACATGTGGTACTCATAGCATTACCCATAATCTATATAGCAATCAACTAGAACTGCCAGATCCCCTTCACGAGTTAAATTTAAATTAAAAATAAATAAAATATAAATATCAGACAAAAAAATACATTATATATATACGAAGATATACATTTTTATAAAATAAAAAATAAATTAAAAATATAATAATGTAAAAAAATGATACTAGTTTGAAAAAGATGAGAAAAAAAGAAATTAGTGTTTTAGTTATTTTTTTGTGGGTCCCATTAAAAAAAGATTCAATGAGTCAAAAAATATGCACAACTTTAAAGTTTTTTGAGTTATTAAATTACAACATATGTGGGTCTCACACATTTAAGAAAAAGGATCCGATATTTTTTTAAGAAAAAAATTTGACTCATGTAAAATCTCAATCATTAGATTAATTCAAATGGATTCCAAACGTAGATAATAAGAAATAGTTTGGAATATTAAAAACTTTTGTGTTTTATATTATAGATGTTATAGCTATAAATCAGATTTTTTTAAATCATTTTTGGTCCATATGAGAAAGAAAAAGCTGTGATTAGGTGTGAGCACCGGCCTCGTGGCTCGTCCAGCCCGCCCAACCCAACTTTTTTTTTAAGGGTTTAGGATTATTATTTTATCCCATTGAGAGGGACTGTGTTCACATTTCAAGTCTATCTATATTTATAGTTGGGTTTAAGAATATAATTTTTAACCGGCCTATATATCTAATATATTATTATTTGTGTAATTATTTGATAATTAAAAAAATTTAAAAAATAAAGAAAAAATAAAAAGGGTTAATTCCAACTTTATCCCCCAAACCATCCAGTTTTTTTTATGTCGTCCCTAAACTAACTATTCTATTTCGTCCCTCATCTATAATTTCGTCCCTCATCTATATTTGGAGCATGAAACTCATCCTTTGACATAGAAGAGGGTTTTAGATGACTAGTTGGAGCATCTATATACTCTCAAAATAAAAAGAATCAAACCACATGGAAGAGAAAAAGAATGAACTGGACCGATGAAGCAACCAGCGAACGAAGAAGCCACAAAGGATGAAAGCCGGCACCCGAACAAAGAGCCGCGACGAGGGGGATTTCATTTAGGGTCTATTGGTGTTCGACAAATGAGAAGTGTCTTACAACTTTATAAGTTGGGTACCTATTAAGGCTTCTTTCGTTTAGATATCTTATAAGAGGACTTCGAATATGTGCTTCTTTCAGAAATCAATGTAAGAAAATTTGAAGGTACAAGCATAGTTTTGTGGCCTTAAGAAATACTTCGAACATTGAGGACAGTTTTCTTTTACCAATCTGTTCTATGGCCATAAATTCTGCTAGACCAAGTACCAACTTAATTCCCTTTGCCTTCCTAATTCTTTTAGCCCAAATCCTATCACTCGTAGTTTCTGCAACTCGCCTTTCACGTATGAGAACCATCTCTGCTTGTTAGGTGATCCCTCCCAGGGGCGGAGGCACATGGTGCCCAGAGGGGGCACCTGCTCCCCCCTTCAAGTTTGAAATTTTTTTTTAACTATAGTTTTAGATTTTTTTTACAATTTACCCCCTCAAAAATTATAAATGCCCTCCCTTAAAAAAAATTTCAATTTGCCCCTCTGAAATTTTTTGACAATTTGTTTGTGTCTATCTTCAATTCACTGTTTCATTAACTACAATCAACATGAGGTAACTAATTAGTATTCATACATACAAATTAAATCAACCAATTCCTATTATGCTATGGTAATTTTTAATTTTATATTTTATATTGTCAAGGGAAATGAAGATTAAAGGGAGTGAAATTACTTGTACTTTGTTTTTATAATAACTAACTAAAGGAAAAATATATATTTTTAAGATAAATTCCTTTTTTCCCTAATCGTACTCATTTACTTAGCCTAGCCAAAAAGGTAGA
>CM018895.1:5787349-5792349 GCA_009663005.1 Actinidia chinensis | reverse complement strand
CTCTCACGCGCCGCCTGAAGTTCGCGCGTCAGATCCACGCGCCCCACGCGTGCCGGAGAGAAGATGATGACCTGCTGCGGAGGAAGGAGAGGATTCCATGGAACATAATCATAAAGTCTTTAAGAAAAAGAAAAAGAAAATAGAAAAGAAAAAGAGAAAAGAAAAATCTGATTAATGAACGATGTTGGAATTTAAAAAAAAAAAAAAATCCAACTATGCTTTGACCATTCAAGCCTTGACCGGTCAACCCGAGCCGTTGCCGCGTGACCGAGTCTTGACCACTGAGCGAGCCGGTTTGACCAGAGCCGTTGACCTGTTGATCTCGGTTGACTGACCCATTGACCAGCGTTACCGAGCGTTGATCGTTGACCACAGTCAAACTGAAAATTGCACTTTTTCCCCTGGACTTTCTGTTAATTACAGATTGGGCCCTGAAGTTTTGGAAAATTGGCAATTTAGTTCTTGAAGTTCTGATTTATTCATTTGGTCCCAAAAGAGTCTGATTTCGACGGAAAGCCCTTTCCTGAGTTTTCCTCGGCATTCGAATCATATCCGCGAGGTCGATTTTCAAAATTTTGCTTCCATTTTTGGAAAGTCGAAGGCGAAATAATTTGAGAGCCCTGATCATGCTTTCCACAGAGGCGGATTACGCCCCAGAAAACCAATGATGAGGATGAGGTGAATAGGAAGACGATTGGGCAGATCATACAATAATTGGACACGATTTGTTCCATCATGTAGCACGATGGATATTGTTGCAGATCAGATAAGCATTGAACACAAGGGTGGTCCTAACATGTAGGCAGCGATGAGACGAGTGCTCATGGGTTTTGTGGACCAAGTTTGAAGGATGTACCGTGAGAGACATCCTCCGAACAAAGTCTTAAGTGAGGAGGCTTGTGTTGAAGCTTCAGAGAGGGACTGACCGTGGCGAACAAACGAGCGAGTTCCAGATATCCACCAAGAAGAGGTCACGAGGTCAAGGAAGAGATAACCGACAGATGATGGCGGAGGGCAAATCCAGAGGGTCGCACTTTAAGTGCTTTTCTTATTGCGCTAGAGGGACAAGAGAATTGTCCAAAGGAACAAAGCACAAGATCAGTCTTCAGAGGCAGCACACAATCAACAATGATGGCCTGTGAATGAAGTGATGTTCTCCTACAGCATCGGCCAAAAAGATGAAGAGTCAGATTGGATTTCTGATTCAGGATTGCTTACCACTTGTTGCAGAGACAAGAGGTGTTTTCTCTACCATTAGCATGCGAGGGACTTGTTGGATGCTATCTCGCGATTGTTGGCAAATGACAGTCCAGGTTTGCATGGCAGACGGGAGATCCATGAAGGTGACCCGGGGTAAGGCATGTTTCATGAGATGCGAGTCGAAGCGCTGTGATGAAGCTTTGATGAAGCTAGCTAGATGGAGGACACTCAGAAGTTTCCAAGGAAAACAGGAGAAGCTGCAGGAGAAGGAAGAATTGAAAGGATTATACCGACTGATGGAGAATGTCCGACAGGAGGCTGTTGTCCGACATAGGTCCAGTGGTTTAGGCAAGATGGAGGACGAAAAAAGCAATCGTTGCACAGAGACACGCCCAAAGCAAAGCGAAGGAGTACCTGAGGATGTACTTGAAGGATCCACAGTAGAACAGGTGGAGCGCCAAAGAGATTTGCTTTGGGATACGTGCGGAAAGCCTGGCCAGACCCGAGAAGGTGCAACTAGTGCAGGATGTCCATGAAGAAGAAGTTTAGAGGAAAGAGACAGAAGTCCGATGACACAACGACAGGCGCGACGTCGCCGAAACGAGTGCTCTTCCGCTCAAGATTAGTGGCGGTGATCTCTCCAGTGATGACACAAGGGAGGAGAGATGGAGTCACGACGACTTGTAAGCAACGTACTTTGTTAGAGCACCCCGTGAGGGGGAAGCAGGGCACCTAAGTGAGGAAGGTGCAGGCACTTGGGTGTGAAGTGCATTCACTTCAGTGGAAGTGGAGTGCCCGTTGGATGGAGGGTAAACGTATCTCGGATCTGTCTTGCAGATCTTACCGGGGAGCTGGATCAGAAATTATCAGATGGATAACTTGAAGACATCAGATTACCCTCCAATGGGCTGGAGGGGGAGATTGTTGGGTCCGCCCATTGAAGCCCATTGGAAGAAAGCCCATTGAAGCCTAACACTGAAGCCCAAGCCCAAGCCAAGAGAAGGCCCACGCCCAATTGAAGCCAAAGCCCGATATGATAGTGAATTCTATTAAGAGGCAGAGACGGAGAAAGAAGAAAGAAGAGAAGAGGATAAGAGGAGAAGAGAGAGAACTGCCGAGTTTCTGTCAACAAGAGCTGCCCGAAAATCCAAGATAGAGGCCATCCTCTCTTCCCCGAAGTCTCAAATGGTGGGCATGTATGAGCTCATGGCTTGAGCTCATCTCTCCCCCCCCCCCTCGCTCTGAAGCCTATAAATGGAGAAAGGTTTCCAGAGAGAGGACATACAGGGTGCAGAGAAATGGTCATCCTTGGGGGATTCGGAGATCACACAGCTTGTGCTGTTGCAGAGGGGCTAGGTGTGTTTGGATGGGGTTTGCTATGGGGTGCTTTGAGAGCACAGAGAGCAGAGAGGGTTGTGGTGTTGTGAGATCAAGAGAGACAGTGGATGTGAGAATGAGAGAGTCTGAGAGGTGAGTGGAGATGAGCTCCTCCCTATTTACCATTGTAATCTCATTCCCTGGAGATAGTGAATTAATTGGTTCCTCTCCGTTGAATGTAGGCAGATGTTGGCCGACCACTTATATCTAATGTCTTTGTGTGTGGTTGATATGGTTTAGATGGACTGTGAAAACTATTCTTGGGCAACAAAAATTTCAATATTTTATAATGTTTTACGTTATATATTTATTTGAAATTTATTTATTTATTTCTTGAGATGTAAAATAAGTCTTAAATAAAATAAAAAATCAAATAACCAAAGGTTGTAAAGAATGTTGAAGATAGGTTGTAAACGGGGAAGTGTATGATATTGGAAAAGACGAAAATAGTTGTTTTTTGGGATTGTATCTTGCTTCATTTAGCAAATCTCACACCTTTGTTGGTCAAAAGTAAAAAGAAAATGAACAAAATGTGTTTTTTTCGCTCTCTTGTCGCTAAACTGAATGTATTTTGTATGTTTTTTGTGCGACTAATAGGAGGATACCGCTCGATTTTAAATTGTTGAATAAAAGGGCCATTGTTGAATCTCGAATAGTTGAAGTGGAAGCATTTGTTTGAAACATTAGTACAACGAACCTCAACGAATGACTATTGTTGGGCGTGTAAGCGCGAGGTGGGGGTGTGGGCGGGGATTAATGGTGAGGTATTAGATGGTGGATGATGGACAAGATCATAAGGGCTAGGCCTGTTGTGGTGGGTTTAGGAAGAACGGGGTAGATGCGGGTTTGGTTTTATCCAAAATTAAAAATTAAAAAATCCAAATAAGTTATGACCCGCGTAAATTATGATTCAATGATAAAAAAATATTTAAAGTTAGGCATATGTTTTATCCCTCATATCTTTTTATTAGTGATCCAAAATGATCATTGGCCTAGTTTGTTTGCCCGGACTAAGCGGGATTGGACTATATTCGTTGTCTAGTCCCGCGTTTGTTTACAAAAAATAGTCCTGGATAAGTAGTTTGATCGGACAAATAATCGCGTATATGCAGGATTATACTATCCCGGGAGGGAGGATGAGACTCCTTGTTCGAGACTAAATCTAGAGATGAAATTATTTTTTTGCCCTCATGTTAATCCGAAGCATGTTAATCCGAAGTCAAGTAGTCCGAAAATTATTAGTCCGGGAACTCCTTATCTAGTCTGGTAAACAAACGAGGCCACATGGTGCAGCTTTAAAGGTTTAAAGGTTATCATAAACTATTTATCATAAAACTAAACCCTACAAAACTAAACCCGACAAGAATGATTATGATTCTGATTACGTTAACATAAACTATTTATCATCATTGTGTGGTCCAATGTTTGACTTCCCAGGATTATGGCACCATTCGTTGTCGTTTCTTGTGCTCCATGGAACCATTGGATTTATTTTAATAATTTGAAATGGTTTAATTAATAGCAGTATACGGAGACCATAAAAATGTTTACGTCATGCCTGATTTGTGTCTAGTGAGAGTGTTCCCATTTCTTCAATTAGGCTCCGTTTGGCATTAGCTTTTTTGAGTTTTTTTTTTTTTTTTTTTTGTTTAAAATAAGTGAGTTGGCTTTTTTGCTTTTCTATTTTTTTGCTTAGTTTGAGTTAAAGTAAAGCCACAAAGTAAAAAAACAAAAAAATCTTGATATTTTTAATAGCAAGTTTAAAAATAATTTAGATAAAACGGTGCCTTAGTATTGAGATGCACGAATTTGGATAATTTTTTTTTTAATTTTAAATTCTAGAATTATAGCTGTGTTTATTATTATTTGACAATTTTTTTTTTCATTTTTTCTTAGGGAGAAGGCTTAAAAGCTTGCGTATATTAAAATGACTAATAAATTGGATTAATTTAGATTTATTTTTATTTTTATTATTTTTTTGATCATTTTTTGTAAGGTTTGTCCCGAGAATTAGAGAAGTAAAACTTATTTTTTAATAAAAACCAATAAAATCCAAAATGACCCAATGGTTAAAAAACCTTTAAAGTTGCACCCTTAAAAATTAAAAAATTAAACATTTTGGATCACTAATAAAAAATTAAACATTAAAAATTTTGGATCACTCAATGGTCAAAATTAATAATTAAAAATTCCAAAATGATCCAGTTTTGGATTAATTTGGATTTTTAAAAAAGAATTAATAATTTTTCTTAGTTTTCGATTTTTAAAAGGATAGGAGGGACATAAAAAGGAAATTTTTTCTATTTGGCTACCGAGTCACGATAAGGTCCATTTTTTCCTTTTTAATTTTTTTTAAAAAGTTGCACCCTTATCGTCAAAAAAATCCACTAAATAAAAAATAAGAACATACGTTCAAGAAATGT
>CM018895.1:5697349-5699849 GCA_009663005.1 Actinidia chinensis | reverse complement strand
GCACCCTCGTAATTGAAGGACATCAGTGAAAGTTATGCGGAGTCATTGTGCCAATTATCATGAGTTTATTAGGTGATTACTGTAAAATCGATGCTCATCTTATAATGAAGATAAAATAAAATACAAACTGTCACATTGCAACGACGTAGGTGGTGGAGTAGTCTAATGACATACTAAAGCGAAGTTTGGAAATAATGGAACAGATAGAGAAAAGAAGCAAAATGACACGGAAGCAATATATTGGGGACTAAAATCGCTAAAAAGCCGAGAAGGTAACTATTTTTTGCAATATTTGATTCTAAAGAAAACAGAGAAACAAAAGATAAAATAATTTTAAATATCAATGAAAAAGGGGAAAAGGAGTGAATGAAAGATATATTTTTCCTTCTCTATTAAAAACCAAACAAAACAATGAAGGAAAATTATATATTCTTGTCTTGGCTTTTTTTTTTTTTTTTGTTAAGTTCCAAATATACCCTATAACAAACCAGTAAAGAAAAAGGATGGTGGTGGTGGGAAGGAACAATATGATTTCACATTGGCTTAGACTAGCTAGCTAGTGGTGGACCCTGAACTTGAGTGGATTAAGGTTTAAAGTAACATATTTTTATTTCCATAACAATTGTTAATATGTGATTGGATATTTTAAATTTAAAGGTAGATGACAAAGTGAGATGAAAAACTTCGCTCAAAGGATTACCTGATGGTTTGAATTTGAGTTTAGTGGCATTAATATGCACCTATCAATTATTGAGTATGAGTATAAATATAGGTATAAAAATATGAGTAAATTTCGAATATGTGTCATAAAAAAGGTTCCCGACCCATTGCCATCAAAATATTCTATTCTCCTATGTGAATGGGGTGGCTGAAGTGGGATAAAAAACCAGTTTCTCACTTTACCTACCACCCACTTAAGGGTGTGAAAGCAAATACAAATGATGTGTTAGATGCTCACATCTATTGTTATGTTTATTTGCTACAATGATGTCCACGTATCATTTGGATTAGGTATCTGCCATCATTTGCCATCATGATGACCTCATCAAAAATTCTCTCCAATGAAGATATCGTCTCTCCCAAAGGGCAGATGTTTTTGATGCACAACCATTATGGCTTCGTTTGGTACCAGCTTTCAGCTGTTTTTTTTAAGTTTATAAGTATAAAAGTTAGTTAAAATTGGTTTTTTTACTTTTTTTTTTATTTTTTCTTCTTAATTTTTAGTTAAAGTAAAGACAAAAAAGCAAAAAAGTTAAAAAAAATCTTATTTTATTGGTAGCAAACTTGGTTTTTAAGTATTACCAAATGAAACCTACACCTAATCTTAATTTGTTTATTTATTTATTTTTTATAAAATTCTAACTTTTTAAAGAGTCAAATACAGTATCTAATCGAAGTGAAGGTTGGCGTCATAACAATACTACATATTCCCTATTAATATAGTAACCTCATTCATTGCATGGTTCTGATGTGGCAGTTGATCAAATGTGAATATAATTAGGTGCATCTATACATAAAGAAGGTCACAAATGCACAGATCAACAACTAATAAGATTGATTCTATTGATTTTTATATTTCTAATAACGTACATCTTGTTTCACTTCAACAATTTGAATATGACTGCAACTTATGCTTCATATTAACTAACCTAATCGTACCTCTGGAAAAAAAAATCTAATTTTTTCAAATTTTTAAAGGTAAAAATGAGGATATGGGAGTAATTTTTTTCTCTTCTTGAAAGCTAAATTTTTGAATCCTTGCATTTATTTAAGTTTTTTTTTTTATCATATTGAATATATAAACGGGCCCATCTTAAGGAATTAGCCTTGGGCTCCATGATGCATACATGCAGCCCAGCCATACTTTGTGGGCCCTTATCAGGCCCGTAATATGAGGAGGAGGAGCATTGATAGAAAAAATGTTTCCAAGTTGGGATAAAATTAATGAATTTTTTATATTACTTTTGGTTTTGGATAGACCTTTGTTGGGCCTAATTATTTTAAGTGTTGTTAATTGTGTGTGATAAAAAATAATTTTTTCTATGTAATTTTTATATATTTTATATTTCAAAAAATGATTTTTTTTATTCTGTGCGGGTTTTCAATAAGGTGTTAGATTGGTGTGAGACAATCTTAATTGGTGTATGAGAGTCAACAATATTGTTCATTCATACTTAAGAGATTTTTAGAGAAATCATTGAGTTTCATCTTTTTTTTCAAGGGTGATTTGAATATTCATTCATATCGAATGTTGAAGTGCTTTGGAAGTAATCAAAGACGGATAAATCTAAGTTAATTCACGGAGGATTTTGAAGGAGTTAAGCGTTCAACAGTCAGCCATCCATTGTAACGTAAATTGTGAATTCGGTCGGTACAAAGAGTTCACCCACAAGCAGGGGCGGTGCTACAGTAGGCCCAGGTGGGGATGTAGCCCCCCCTGCTTTAAAATATTACAAAATTTATTTTTTTTACACTTAGCCCCCTTGAAATATATTAAATT
>CM018895.1:5667349-5677349 GCA_009663005.1 Actinidia chinensis | reverse complement strand
GATCTAATGGCCAGTCTGGACAAGGGTGGCTGCAACGATCCAGTGGCCAAAGAATGGGCACCTATTAAAGGTAGCGAGCTGGCTTAACTCCAGATCGGCCAAATGAATACCTCTAATATACATAAAATGAAATAAAAGCAAGTACAGACGTCTATTTTTTCACCTTACTACCAAATACCTGTTTTGACAGTGTCACACTATGAATTCATAATAACCCTAAAAATCTTCTATCTTTGGTTCTATTTTATTTCAAATGAGGAATTCAAAAGATATTTAGAACTGGATAAGCAACACATTTCGTTATCACTATTTTTTCAGGAGTATATTTATGTTCTAGCTCATGATAATGGTTTAAATAGATCAACTTTGTTGGAAAATGAGGATTATGACAATAAATTCAGCTTACTAATTGTGAAACGTTTAATTACTCAAATGTATCAACAGAATTATTTGATTTTTTCTCCTGATGATTCTAACCAAAATCCATTTGTGGGTCGCCACATTTTTTTCTTCAAGAAGAGGGCTCGTGTCGATACATGAACCCAGGTCCCAAATTGACAACATTTTTCAAAACATACCTAACTCATGAATTAAGTCCCAAATTGACAACAAGAAACACAACATTCCTTGATTAATACTCGAGTCACAACCAGAGAATGAAAAAGAAGGATTAAAATGTGAAAGCATCTGAATGCATAAGCCTGGTGCAAAAACAGAAGTCAAATGCCAGAATCTCCGCTTCGTTTCGCTATAGGCAACGTACAGCGCTGAAAACGCTACGGGATAGAGCGCATCAGAGACTCTAATTTGTTGCCAAAAAATGTGTTTCAAAGGATTTGGAAACAAAGGCTCGGGGATTAATGATTTGGAAAACATCAACAAGCTCTGTAGGTTTCAGAGTTTGATGGTATAATTTTCGTCACCTAAACTGCTGACAAACTCTCTAAGATTAAATAAACAAACTTCAAAAGAGCGACTCAGAAACGTAAACCCATGGAAACTCACATACGCAGAAAATAAATAGAAAGATCTAACCTTGCAGAGAGGGATCGTGGGTTCTCTTGAACTGAAGAAAACTGGCTAACGATTGCGGCGCTGATGAGTTTATATAGTCGAGCGACGATGACAAAGGAAACCCTAGGGTTCACCTTTGGGATTTGTTATTGCCAAAATGCCCTTGACATATTTTGGTAGGTTTTCTTGGGCACAAGTTTTATTACCAAAATACCCTTCAAATATTTTGGTACTTTTTTTGAGTTTATATTGTAGACTTGTCGTAAAAATTTATACTGATGTATTATTTTATAACTTAATAAATGAATATGGTATACAGAATTATATCAATTTATCTTAATATAAATTAATATTAATTTAATATTTAATATTTCAATTTATATATTTTTTATAATATTAAATTTCTTGATTAGGTCTATAGTATATATGGTTTAGATAATAAAAATATGCACAAATTGGAACCTAGTATACTTGAACCATACTGGGCCAGTTCAAAATAGGACTGCAAAGAAGCCTGTTCTTTTTTTTTTTTTTTGATTAATTTAACTTTCTCCCTTAAAGTACTGTTATTTTCCCATTTGGTCCTTGAAAAAAAATGCCAAATTGGCCGTAGTTTATTATAATGTGCTCTAATTGGATACGTACTTGCGTACATCGTGTTTGGAACGTGAATATAATAGGTCAAAAAATAATAGTGAATCACATCATTTCAAAAGAAAAAATAACTACACAAAGTTTGTAACAAGATTGGAAAGAAAACAAACTATACTAACATCCCTTCAAAGATCGACAAATTATACATGCATTACTCGAAGCACCACGTCACCACAACCAAACCTTAAAAACGCTCCAATTGAAGCGCACCATTCAAGCAATTGGTGTGTTTTTGCCACGTTGGCAACACGTCGATCGGTTCATGCAATGTTAACAACAATAGGGAAGTAATCGTTTCAAATGGGCTCACTTTTGATTCAAACCCTAAAACCGCTTTCAGAGTGAGAATGCGAATGATTCATACCTCTTTAGCAGAGGGGGAGCAGCCTTTTATAGATGGAGAATGGAGTGTCATACAGGAAGATCACGACAAAATCGTCGGGTAGTTAAGTATAGAAGGAGATTCCGCAAATATCGGAGAAGAATCAAGAGGATGCCATATAGAGGTAATATCGCGTAGGTAGGAGTCTCAGAACGGTGGACGAGACAATTAACGTCTCCCGTAGGTGAAGTGACGTTACAAAGGCAATCAGTTCACCTGAGGAGTATAGGCGAACTCAGCATGAATCATGAGAGATTTTTGGCAATGTGACCCTAAGTGGGCGACATTCCCATCTCGGATTATGATTTCCCCTCATCATAAGGAATAGGAAGGAGATGTACATTATTTTATTATATTAAGGTGATGGCCATTTTTATTTGCTAGTGAATGATCATTTATCGTTTTATTCCAATCTCTAGTTCACTTTAAAAATCATTATTCTAAGGCTGTAATATTTGAATTTTCCCAAACATGAGGTGGTAGTATTTGTTCTAATTCTGCCAAGATTTGCCGTTCTATTATTGTAATTGGCGATTTATTAATTATTCAGGATCATAGTACACATAGTTCATGATTAAAACTTACTAAGATTTTGGTTCAGAACTTTTTACTGCAAAGTGTCGTCTACAACGGTAATAGGTAAAACTTTATTTTTGGGTTGCTTTCGCTATTTCTAATCCCACTTCACAATACTCTCTCCAGAAATCGTGTCTGTTTCTTAAGACATATTAAGGGTTGGAAAAAAACATAATTTTTAAAGAGAGAATATCAAACTCAGTATTTTATTATTTTATAATTAATTTAGATAATCATATAAAATAATTTTATTGGGAAATTAAAAAATATGTTTTAGATAAATATCTTCAAAAAAATGTATTATTTTTTATGAACAAAATTAATTTCTTACACAGACTTTGTTAATCCCCGGATTAAAAGAAAAAGGTAATTAGAAATTGTCTATTTTTAAATTTTTATTATGAAAATATGGAGATTTGAATCTTTCAATTGAAATATATATTTATTTTAACTCATTTATTTGTCAATCCCCAAATAAATCAACATAATTAATGTTATTTAGGCAGGATGTGCATCGCACAGGCCACCAATGCCTTGCGAACGGACACATGTATCTACCACAATATTTCAATGCCCAACAAGAATAAAGGACCCAGCCATGGGTTATATACACTGATAATTAAAAATCAAACCCTCAAACATAAGATATTCACATACCTAAAAATACTCGCTTGTAAACACAAGAATATACCAATCCTCAAATCAAGGTAAATCAAAAATCTACAAAGTGGGAACCTACCCGAGTTCTTTCTAAGATCCAAACCTCGGACCAGGATTGATTTACCACGCTAGGAGTAAAAACACAGTAAAAAAAGACAGCGAACTGTATCACCTCCTTTCAAAAGATCTGTTGTGGGTTTGTGTGAGCTAAAATCCCATGTCACAATAGCTAATCAAATTCATTAAAGAATGATACAGATAAGCCATGTACACCATGAAATCCAGCCAATAAAGATGTCCAAGCTAATGTTTCACCCACTGTGCGCGCAAGTTTAGATAAAGTTGGCCCAATATTTGTTGGCTGTTATCAAGGAATGCAAACCGTGGCACCCCTAGGCTGTCACCGTGACTAAGCCTTAGTTACCCACCGTGGTTTAAACTTCACCAGTGAAAGGCAAGCAACACAAGAAATGATATGCATGCCCACATCACCTCTCCGATATTACTTCCACCGATATAATCATTATCACCAGTCGTATACAATTCACAATCACATCAATCGTATAAAAAAGCCAAGCAATTCAATATGAATAAGATTATCTCTGATATATTATTCCCAAATGTCACGCACACACCCACCAAAGTCAGATTACGCCTGAGGTTGCCTTGAAGGGCCTTCTCCTTCCTTAGGTCCTGTTAATCACCACTTTCTTCGTGCCCATCACTTATATATACATAACTCAGGACTATAAATTTATAATTTGAACCCGATGGATTCTCATAAATGTAGTAGTACCACTCCCGTAAAATTTAGGCAGTAGGACACGTTTCCACCGTTGATTGTCGCCCCATCGTTTAAAAGCCCGACGATTACTACGTGCTGTACCAAATAATTGTAAACAGTCGCATTAGGTTAAAAAGGACCCTATAATGGGCTTCAGCAGCTGGAAACAACATAGAAAACGACTATTAATCTGACCAAAAAACTCATCCTGATGGACCAACTTTTAAATAGGGTGCACGATAAACTTCATGGACTTGACCACTGGGATATTTCCAGATCTGGGTATGTTTCACTTTCAACCTTTGCACCTGGCAACACACACACACATACGCACGCACACACATGACATACATACATATATATATATATATATAACATACACAATTAATTAATTATTTTCAACAATTTAAAGTAATTCCACCTATTTATGATTTTCAAGTTACAATCATCAACGATATCAATTCAATTTATAGATTATTGATTTCAATTGATACTAACCAAAAATACTAATTAAATCAACTTAAATTAATTACAAATCACGAACTCACCTTTTATATAGGATTTCCCTTTCTCCCCTTTTTTTCTTCCTCTCTTTCATCTCACTCTTGTTTCTTATTTTTCACTCAACATGAAGCCGCTCCCAAGCCAGCAGAATTAAAACTAGTACAAACACAAAAACACACCACAGCCACACAATAGCATATCTCTCAGTCTTACCTCTCTTTGTTTTTTTCTGTTTTTCTCTGAGTTTCCTTCCTTCTTCTTTTTTTTTTCTTCTCTTGGTATTCTCTCCTTCCCGTTCTCTTTCTTTTTTTTTCTTTACACGATAAATGGGATACAATGGCAGACACCTTTGTTATAAATAAATTTTCCTCTTAATTTTGATGTCTTCTTTATTATTCATAGTCTTTAAGTCTTTCGATTGAACCCCAAACTAAATAAATATTAACGCTTTGTACCCGTAACTTTAATTAATCACTTTTTACTTTCCCCGCACATTACACTCCAATATATCAACGCACGGGCTTTATGTCAATAAACTACCAATTAATTACATAAATTACTATTAATTATGCATGGGAATGAAAACAACTATGAAATTCGGATTTAGGGTTCACCCTCTTCCCGCCTTAAAGCATTTCGTCCCGAAATTTTCCACCTGGAATAGTATGGATACTACTCCACATGACTCATCACTCTCCCATGTAGCCTCCTCTAGTGTTTGGCTCCTCCATAGAAACTTTACCAAGGTTATTACTTTGTTCCGAAGAACTTGCTCCTTCTTTTGATGTCTAAGATTTGAACGGTTGCTCTACATAACTCAAGTCATCCTCCAACTCAATCGGTGCTGTATCCACACAATGTGACGGATCTTGCTATAAACTTCTTCAACATTAGATACATGAAACCACATTTGTAATTTGGACTTTTCGGCGGTAAGTCTAATTTATAAGCGTTATGCCAACTCTCTCCATATGGTATATGACAAATGTACCTTGGATTCCAATTTACCTCTCCTTCCAAATCCAGTACACTCTTCCATGGAGAAGAAAACTTTCAAAAACACTTGATCCCCACCTCAAATCAAGTTTCCGTCGCGCCGATATCAGCAAGCTCTTTTTCTACTTGTGCAAACCTTCAAATGTTTATGAACTGTTGTGAATCTTCTTGTTGTATCCTGATCACTCGGGACCCAGCAACTGTCTTTCACCCACTTCAGTCCAGCACACTGGAGTTATTTACACGTTATACCGTTACAATACTTCAAAGGTGACATACCAATACTACTCTGTAGTATTGTGATATGCAAACTCCATCAAAGCAATATCGTCATTCCCAGTGCCTTTGAAATCTGCATACAAGCCCTCAAACATATCCATCAAATGTCCTGGAATGGTAAAGAGGAAGAGGAACAGAGGGGGGAGGAGGAAAAGAATTACTCCTGTTGTGTACTGAATTCCCTTTTCGTGCCCATAGCTTGTTGAAGACTTGGCAAAAAGTCTGGAGGTAAATATTGGATCGCTGTGACACAATGAGACACTAGTGCCCATGCAATCTACAATTCATCCACACATACAATTTTGCATATCTGTCAATGGAATAAGTACTTCACTGGAAGAAAATGGAGCTGATTGGTCAATCTATAACAATCACCCAAATAGAATAGAATAAAACCCAAGTAGCAGTCTTTGGAAGTCCCACCACAAAATCCCTAGAATATGTTCATTTCCATGTGGAATTGGTAGAGTTGAACAAACAAGCAGGCTTTCTGATGTTCAGCTTTCACCTGTGTTGAAAGTTAGACATATTGCAACAAATTCTTGCAATGTCCTTTTCATACTGGCCACCAATACACTTACGCAATCTCTACATCTTGTACTCTTCTGGATGCAGGCATACACTGATTGGTGCGCTTCTCTAGGATATCTTCCTCAATCCTAAACTAATTGGGAATACAAAACCGATTTCCAAACATCAAGTTCCATCATCAAGGATAGAGAAACTCAGTACTCCTTTTGGGTTCCACCAATGCTGTCTATCTCCTCAATTGATCATCTTGAATTTGCAATTCGAGAATACGATCAAGCATTAAAGGTTCTCACTTGTACGTGTTGCTACATACAACCTATCTTCTTGCTCAAATCACTCCCGAGTAATTCATCCGCACATAAACTTCGCCCGACAACATTTGATACACAGTAGCATTCCTGCAGACTTCCTATCAAAGCATTAGCCCACCACATTGGATCTCCCTGATGATAATGATCACACATTCATAGTATTTTAATCAGCTCATCCATTCCTTGTCTAGCATTCAAATCCGTTGTTGTAAACCAAATACCGTTAGCTTGATGATCTGTATACAATTCAAAAAGACTCTCCATACAAAATAATGCATCCGTATATTCAAAGACAAACACCACAGCAGCCAACTCTAATCTGTTAGGATAATTCATTCATGTGCTTCAATTTGTCTTGACGATATTCGCAACTCTGGTCACTTACTGCATCAATACACATTTCCTAATCCTTGATGTGAAGCATCACTATATTAACACAAAGTTCCCTTTTAGAAGGAATCGTCAACACTGGTGCCGTAGTAACTTAGTTTTCAACTCGAAAATACGCCTCAACAATAATCTGTCCACTCACAAACTTGACATCCTTGCGGAGTCAACCGCGTTAATGACCAAAGCAATAAAATAGAGAAAAACCCAGTATAAACTCCGATAATACCTGCCAAACCCAGAAAACTTCTGATTCTGACCATTCTTCGGCAGCTCCCAATTCATTACTGCCTCTATCGTCTTGGCTTTTTCCCCATGTATTCCTTTCTGCAGATAGAAAAAACATGACCCAAGAATGCCACACTATCAGCCAAAAATTTCCCATGTGAACTTAGCAGTACAATTGCTTTAACGTAAAGTCTGGTGTTGGTTGTTGTTTTGTAAACACAAATTCTCAAATGTTTTCATGTTTCTTCCTGCTTCGAGAAACAACAAAATATGTCGTCAAATAACATAAGGACAATGAAATCAAGAAAAGATCTTAAATACCCTGTTCATCAAATCCCATGAAAATAGCTGGTGCCCTTCGGTACTCCAAAAAGCATTACCAAAAACTCATAAGTGTCCCATATCGAAATACGGAATGAGCTTGATACATCACTGTCCTTTACTTTCAACTGTGATACCCAGATCTCCAATCAATATTGGAAAAGGACAAAAGCACCCTGTAACTGATCAAGCAAATCATCTATCCGAGGTGGTTAAAGGATACTTGTTCTTTACTGTGATATGATTCCGCTGTCTATAATCTATACAGAGTCGCAAGTTACCATCCTTCTTCTTAACAAAGAATGGCGCATCCCAAGGTGGATTTACACTCGGCTGACTTACCCCCTTTCTCAAGCAACATCTTGCAATTGCACTTCAATTCTCGCAAAATACAGATGGGCCATTCTATACGGAGCTATAGAAATAGGTTCAGAGTTCCAGGCAATAACTCAATAACAAACCTCCACTTCCCTTTTGGTATACTCCTGGAAGGTTTCATTGGAAACACATATGAACATCTCTAACAATAAAAAATCAGATAACTTCTTTCTACTGTAGACTTGTATCAATAATGTGAGGCCAAAATCCCTCACAGCCTTTCTGAAAACAACTTTCTTGCTTTTTAACAGCCGAAATTCAAACAGTTGGGATTACATCCCTTTCCCACCTTGAAATGTAAATTCCACTTCTTGGCATTTTAAACAAAACCTCCTTCTTTAACACCGTCCATAGAAGTAGATAAAGAAGCTAACCAATCCATCCCAAATTAGCATCAAAGTATGATACTCTCCAGTGGCATCAAATCAACTAATAACTCCTTCTCACCAATTTAAAAAACAATCCTTATATACCTCCTCCACTCCCACACATCTCCCACTAGGGTAGACAAAAGTTAAGGGGGGGGACAATGAAATACATGATCTATCTCGATGCATGCAGATATAGTAGACACAAAGAATGTGTAACCCCTGGATCTATCAATTACGTAGCTTTCTTATTCTTTACTAAAAGTGTACCTGTTAAGCATTAGGAGTGGCTTGATATATCTCGTGTGTAAGCGGCATAAAACTCGAGCTGGAGAACGCGGTTCTAGAGTAGGTGCCTGGGCCCTTGTTGTGCATTCTCTTTGCTCCTCTCCCTTCTCAACTGCAATGCCTACGATGGAAACTGCAACAGGCCCTTAGAGTACAAATGTTGCCTATGGGCCAGGCAATTGTTGCCCCACACTATAACATTTATCTACCCAAGGAATTGGACAATAACAGGACCATATGGCCTTAAAACACCGCACCAGATAACAAATGATTCCTCCTTAGTACCAGATTGTGCAGTATAGGTCTAACTGGTGGTCTCCACGACTCTCCCCGAGAATTTCCTCCAACTCTAGACTACCAGTCCTGCACTCCTCGCATCAGTCTGGCTCTGCTCTGCCTACATGTCGTGTTCCATTGTAGACTTTGTCTTGATGTCAGGCCCGGGGCTTGAATCAAATCTCCTTTTCTTTGAAATCTCGGTCTATTTTGAAATCCAGCACTCTCATCTCTGACCAATTTTTGATTTGTTCACTAACTCTGAAGATATATTAAAAGCTCCAAACCATCGCATAACGGCTCCGGATCTGGCCAGTCTAGGCCAATGCTCAAATCGTCTGGCACTTCAGTTCTTCAGTACGCACCATCTCAGGCGCCAAATCGAGACAAAGCAAAACTTTTTCTTCATATTCCCACGATAGACATCGTTCCATGTTCTCAACGACATTAAAACCTTCTTTTGTGCAGGCGGTAGATGGAGGGGACGTACTGATCATTGAAGATTTCCATAAATAGTTGCCATGGAAAAACTGGCACTCCTTCAGGTTGCATTCTCCTAATCGATTCCCACCAATTTCTTTGCCTCGACCCTCAAACATACCTGTGGCTAAAGCAATTTCTGTTCGCTGGTCACTTTCATCACTTCAAAAAATGGTATCTAACTTTCAGCCATCTTCAGCACTAAAGGATCATGCCCCCATTAAATTCAGGAGGATTCAATTTCATAAACTGCTCATGTAGGGTGGTACCGCGTACTGCCTTTGCATTTGAAACTTTCCATGTACGTGTCATCAAGGGCCGCTAATAGCTCTGTTGCCATCAGGCTGTTTGAGCTGGTCATTCGGGTTCAGGCTCCTCTTGTCCCACCCCGGAGACGAGAAAAAAGGAGGGGAGTCCGCATCAAGAAAGATCATCGCCCCAATAATCACGATAAATTAGGCACAGGCACAAATAATACAACATAAGTGATAAACAACCCAAATATCGACAATACGAGGACAAACCCCTTACCCTGGTTCACTGTTGATCCTTAGACATCAACCCCACGAATAGCCTCAGTGAA
>CM018895.1:5659849-5662349 GCA_009663005.1 Actinidia chinensis | reverse complement strand
TTTCCTTTTTCCCATTTTCTATCATAATTATCAACTCTAATCAAAATAAAAAAGAAAAGTGATTTTCCTACACTCTATTTTTTAATTTCTGCACTTCAAAATAAAAGTTTAAAAATTAAAAAGTAGAGTGCGAAAATTAATTACCATAAAAAAATCTTGCATTTTTCCTCAAATAAGTAAATTAGCTTTTCTTACACACATTTGTCAATTCGTCCATCATCCATCATCTAAATTCCAATCATACGTAATTGTTTTTGCGGTAATTTATAGAGCCTCTCTTTATTCAAATTCCAATGGCCTTCGCGCTAGGAAATATCGTAGCTGTTAATTTGTTCAAATGAATCAACCCATTCACTAAAGAAAATTTAATGTGTTTTAGCAAATGGTAAATTCATTTTTGTAAGTTAAAAAAAATATTTAATAGAAGTGGGTATTTGTGTAAATTTTACCTGTGTAAGATAAAAAAAGATGCAACTAAATACATTAGAGTGTTAAAAAATTACTATCTCTTAGATTATAGTAACTATTTCGTATATAAGTAGAGGTTTAATAAAATATGAAGTCTACTTCACTGTCTCGTAACATTATTGATGTCATTTTGTACGCAATATATCTGTTCGGCTAGTGATTTTTATATTTATTTTTTTCTAATTAAACTCTTTTTTTATTTATCTTTATAAGAGTGAATTTATCTAAAACTTTTTTTTCCTCAAATATTTTCACATTTGAGTAAATTTATTATAATATATATATAAAAAAAAGTATAATTAAAAAAAGGCCTAGTTTCTCACACACACAAACTACCCCTCTTTGTCACTTTTAACCTTTTATTTAAAAAATGAATTATACTGATCTTTTAACTATTTAATTGTATCACTTACGTCCTTTTTATTATTAATTCATGTGAAATAGTGATGAAAATCGATCACATATTATCAATTTACTTCAATTAAGTACTTTTATGTATATTTTTTTTAATTTTTTTTTAAAATAAGTCAACGCTCTTTATAAATGATTATTAATAAGAGTAAGAAAATTGTTCTTACAATGGTTGCCATAAGTGGTATATAAAGTATTTATTTATTTTTTGTATTAAAAATTAATACGTATTTCAATATAAGAGAATTTAATTAAAAAAATTAAATAACACGTGATCAATTGCATCATTATTTCAAATATATTAGTAATGAAAATGGTCAAATGAATAGATGAGGGGATAAAAATGATATAAGAAGATAATTTTGGGGTGTCGCCTTAAAAAAATTAAGTGGGTGAAACATCACTGGCCTGTGTGTTCGGGTGATTGCGTGCTCAGTCACACACAAAATCTGAGAAACGATGGCCTCGCTCCCTTGTTCTACTCGTCCATCCCCGTCCATTCTAGGGTTCCGTCGTCCCAGTTGCAGACCATCCGCCACCACCGCCCTTGCATTTGGAGCAAATGTCCCTTTTACCCCTCTCAATTTCAGGTATTTCCTTCCAACTTAACATACTTTACCGCTTTATGTGAAGTCCTATCATTAATTTCAGTTAGTTCTCTCTGAGTTTTAAATTTATGGTATTGAAGTTAGTGTGGTTTGTGTTTCCTCTCTCTCTCTCTCACAAATTTGAATCATAATCTTTGGGGGTTAAAAGCTTGATTTAAAAAAAAAAAAAATCCAATTTCCCAAAAAAAAAAAGCTTCTTGAAAGTAAACGTCTATTAATTTTAAGTTTAGTTCTTTGTAGAGTCCTTAAATTTATGGTATGTAGCAATGGTGTTGTGAATGAACTGTTTGATCTTTTTTTTGTCATTGCAACTGAGATGGTGTTTCCTCATGAATTGTGTGGCATTCAGTAGGAATGTTGGAATGTTTGTCAGTAAGTTGCATCTTGGACGTTACTATTGTAAAGTTCATGAAATTGACCTGTAGCAGCACCTTGTCAAGGGGATGGTGAATATAGTTCCATTATTACTCTTTTTTTCCCATCAAATCTGACGTGAAAAATTGATTTTTTAAAGCTTGCGTTTTATATGAACACTGCAATTGCTTTCATCAACTCTGTTAAAAAAAATCCAAATTGCGTTCAAAAAGCCTCAATTTAACAAATTTGAACAAGAGATTAGAATGCTCCAATCCTACTCTTTTAAGCATTTATCATTTTTAAAAAAAAAAAATTGCAAGCTCATATGAAAAGCTTTTCTTTTACATAATTGGTGAAGAACAGTGTCTGGCCCTGAGTGATGTAACACGGTTAGGTTCTCATAATTTGATATCGAGTAGGAGAAGAATTAGAGTCATGTTTTTTGACCATTTTTCATTGAATTTAAATTTGATGAAACATTTGCTGGCTCTCTGGAGAATCCCCAATGCATTGTTTGAAATCGGTTTATCTACATTGCGGGATCTATGATAGTTTGCCCATATTTGAACGAAGTTATGTGCCAAAATCGAATCCTTCATATTACTCTAATATATGCTGTTTCTTTTTGTGATTGTGCTTTCCCATGCAGCTTGTAG
>CM018895.1:5609849-5614849 GCA_009663005.1 Actinidia chinensis | reverse complement strand
GGGAAATTCAGTATGTGTTCATGAGGAGCCAGATCAAACATATCCAATGGTGTGAATTTGAGGTAAACAGGAGTATACAATATGCTTTCCAATCTCCGGAGCTATTTTCTAAAATATCTGATTTTATTCCTCTTGAGCATGTTGAATTGTTTTGAATTCGTGGTAGTTTATTGGAATAAGGGATATTCTGATGATAGATTTTTTGATGGCTAAAGCTAGGAATTGATTGATACATTGGATCTGAGTGGATCCGCCAATAGTCCACTAAGACCGGAAAAAGCCGAGAGCTAGGAGACGTGGATGAGGCGATCACTGTGATGTATCACGAAAGACCTAGTACGAGCGCTTTGATGAAATATTGATCGTGGTGCCTACTCTGACATTTATTGGTTGTTGGTGAGCCATTATTGATTCGTTGAGCATATTCTTGTCGTATTGTATACTTCCATGTTTAAAATAATTTTTTCAGGCGGACGTGGGAGTCGGATAGCTACGCAGAGGGTCGGATTGAACGCTTGAAAATTTGATCATTTTTATGTATTATTAATACAGCTTGGAGATATTATAAAAGATAAATATTTGTTTCTTTTCCGAGACTATGAAGATTGAGGACAATAGTTGCTCTGATTTGTATTGAGGAAAACGGGAGAAATTAGGTAAATAATCAACGGCCCCCGGGAGGGTCCGGGTTCGTCACAAATTAGGTACAGAGACTTAGGGCTTTAGGTCTTACATGGGATCATGTGGGAGGTTAGATGATTAGATCGTATATGGAAGTATTTTATAAATTTCGAGGACGAAATTCTTTTAAGAGTGGAAGATGTAATAAACCGATTTTATATTTGAGTTTAATTGAAAAGATTCATAACTTTTGGATAAAATAAGAAGATATTAAGTTGGAGGGGACTTGAGTGTGATTTCCTACACATTTGTTTTGGCGAAAGTAGATATAAAAGGAAGAAAGAGAAAATAAAAAGTAATAGAAATAGGAAAGAAAGAAAAAGAATAGAAAAGAAAAGAATGTGATGATGATGTTGGAGTGTTTATTTAAGGAGAGGGGAGAATGGAGAGACGAGAGAGGAAAGAGAGCACGAGGAGGAGAGGAAAGAAATAGAGAGAGAG
Source organism: Actinidia chinensis (assembly GCA_009663005.1). Taxonomy (NCBI): domain Eukaryota; kingdom Viridiplantae; phylum Streptophyta; class Magnoliopsida; order Ericales; family Actinidiaceae; genus Actinidia; species Actinidia chinensis. The sequence continues at coordinate 5,613,727 of CM018895.1, read as the reverse complement.
AGAGCACTGATGCGCAGAAGAAAACAATGAGAGATGAGAGAAATTATTTAGTGTAGTTAGCATTTGATTATGAAAAATAGAGTGTAGATCAATGCGAAATATGAGGTCAGATTAAGGTGAAATTTCAGTATGGTGTTCAGGAGAGCCAGATCAAACATTATCCAATGTGTGAATTTGAGCCGTAAAAAACAGGAGTATTACAATTATGCTTTCCAATTCTCCGGAGTTATTTTCTAAAATATCTGATTTTGTATTCCTCTTGAGCATGTTGATATCTGTTGAAAATCGTGGTATTTTAGTGCCCGAATCATGATCTTTATGATATGATTTTTTGATTGGCTAAATGCTATGGAATTGATTGATACATTGACTGAGTGGATCCGCCAATAGTCACTAAAGGACCGGAAAGCCGAGAGCTAGGAGACGTGATGAGGCCGATCACTAGTGATGTATCAAGAAAGACCTAGTCGAGGTCTGATGAAATTTGATTCGTTGTGCTACTCTGACCTTTATTGTGAGCCATTATGATTCGTGAGCATATTTTGTCGTATTGTATACTCCCTGTTTAAAATAATTTTCAGGCGGACGTGGGAGTTAGATAGTACGAGATGGTCGGATGAACGACTTGAAGATTTTGATCTTTTTATGTATAATACAGTTGGAGAATTATAAAAATAAAATATTGGAGGACTATGAAGATTTGAGGACAATAGTGACTCTGATTTGTATTTGAGGAAAATACGGGAGAAATTGGTAAATAATTCAACGGCCTGGGAGGATCGGTCGTCAACACTTTGGTGGCAAAGAATATTAGAAAACTATAACCAAATTACATAAATCTAAAAAATCTATTTAGGCTCCGTTTGGTATCAGCTTTTCGGCTGTCTTTTTTTAAGCTTATAAGTAAAAAAGTCAGTCAAAGTTAATTTTTTGTTTTTTATTTATTTTTAGTTAAAATAAAGTCAAAAAAACAAAAAAGATAAAAAAACTTAACTTTTTTAGTAATTTTTAAGCATTACCAAACGAAGTCTTAGTCTTCATACTAATTTGACTACAAAACACCATAAAAAAGATCATCTCTAGTACATATTTCCTTTATGTTATTTCATTTATCAATATAACGGGTTTTAACTTTTTAAAAGAAAATATATTTAATGTAATTAAATTCAAATAAAAATATATTAGCTTTCCATTATTGTCTTGTCCCCCCACTCTCAAAAGTATTTATAACCATTTGTAATTTCTAAGGGATAGTTTGAAAAATCTAACAAATTTTATGTTTTGACTTATGAAAATAGACAAGTATTTTAGGAAATTTCAAATTAAAAAGATTAAAAAAAACAAAATATAAGAAAGGAAATATCATTTATATGTTAATTAATACTTGCTGGAGTATCTGATATGGGGGGCCATTATAAATAGGGGATTTTGGCAGCTAAGCCCTTGGGCCATGTTTGTTTGTGTGGGATAGACGGACTGGAACAAACTAGTTCATCCATTCGGCCGTTTTGTTTGTGCAAACAATAACTCCGGACTAGTAGTCCGACCGGACTAATCGTCGGTATATATGGGACTGTGCTGTCCCGGGGTGGGGGTGGGACAACTAGTCCCCGGACTAAGTCCTAAGTCGGACTAATTGTATAATTACTATTTGTTGCCCTTGACCATTGAATAATTTCCCTATCTCCCGTTCTCTCTCTCCTCTCCTCTCTCTCTCTCTCTGTCGTTTATTTTTTTTACTTTTTTTACTTCATTTTTTTTGCTTGTTTTCTTCACCTTCCAATTCCATTTTTATCCCTTTTTTTTGGATACACAAGTTTTTTTTTGAAAAATTAACCATTTTTTTCTAAAAAAATATTTTTAAAATATTTAATCAAAAAATATTAAACAAAATAATTTTGAATATGATATTTTATTGAGAACAATTTTTTAAAAAATATAACGAAATTTTTCTTCTATAAAAAATTAGTTATTTTTTTTAAAAAAATGTTATTTTTTTTAAAAATAAGAATTTTTATAAATTATTTTCAAAAATTAAATTAAACACAATTTATCATTTTAAAAAAATATTTTTTTTAGAAAACGGTTTAATTTTTAAAAAGAAACTTGTTTATCCAAAATAAATGGAAGGGGTATGTTGGTCCTTTCCGTTCATTTTGTACAGTCGTTGCTTAGGCAACGCACATGAGACATAGACTGACACCATTATCCAGAGTTTTGTCCGGAGCAAAACAAACGGCTACACGATATACCGGAGCCAAAGTAGTCCGCCAACGAGTCCAGTCCAGTCCAGTCCGGAGGCTATTAGTCCGGAGACTCTTTATCCAGTCCCGGCAAACAACGACGCGCCTTGGGGGTTACCATGGTCCTCGGGCCCCAATCTACCCCATTACTCGTGAGTTACTGATGCAAACTAGCTGAGTTGAGCAGAGCCAAGTTATAGTAGGGGTTTGTTTATTAAGATATTAGGGAGTTCGAGCTCAGTAAAAATTTAACAATGTGAGTTAGCTTAGGTTTGAGTCGAATCGAATTTGTTTATAAGTCTTAACAAGCCAAATAAATTATACATTCATATATATACTCTTAAACCAGTAAGGTTATAAATAATATTTTATTATTATTGTAAAAATATTTTTATTTTTTCTTATAAAATATTAATTATGTCATAAACCTTATATATAGTAAAATATGAAGACACTCATTTTTTTTATAAATTATGTAGTAATATATTTTTGAAAAATACTACAGTCACCGAAAATATTACCGATGGCACCAAAACGACGTGCATTCACTTTTTTTATAAATTATGTAGTCATATATTTTTTAAAAATGCTACAGTCACCGAAAATGTTATCGATGGTACTAAAACGATGTCGTTTTGATGCCATAGGTAATATTTTTGGTAACTATAGTATTTTCTTATATTATTTTATCATAATTTTTTTTTACCTTATTAATGTTGAGTTTTGATAAACTTGATCTCGACTCATTTATTAACGAGCTTTGAGAATCAAAATGTTTATTTACAAAATAAACCGAGCCAAACTAAGTCCCAAGTGAGCCTAATCACAGACGGCTTGATTTGTTTGCAGTCCTATGAGTTGCCTACTCGATGGACCTTGTAATGTAAACTATTATAATCACATTATTGAGCCGGGTTCCACGTAACCACCCACCCACCTCAAATCCGTTGGATACAAACAAGTCACTTTAAGCTTACACGCAGCTTCTTCCTCGAAAGCAATTACAAAGATAAGGTCAACAAATCCTTCGTGGACTTCTCTATTTAAATATTTTGAAAAATTACAAATCAAATCATAGAATTTGATCGTAAGAGCAAATTAAAATTTATAATTTTAAATATAATAAATTAAATTTTATAATTTTGATCAGGTAACAATTTAAATTATTTTTTTTTCCGTTCACCTAAGGCTAATAGAACTGACAAATTCTTAACAAAAATGCACGTAAATGATTTCTTTTAGTGTTACTTCCCTTTTAAAATCCTAACGGAACTAAATAACAAGATAAATTTAGGGAATTTGAATTTTGTATTATTTAAAATATACTAAATTTCTATATCATTTTGAAATGAGAATGGTTGAATTAGGATTTTAAAGAAGAAAAATCCCATATGACATGATTTCAGTGTATTTTTTGTGGGAACCAATTATTTCCGCTAACCCTAGTTAGATGGAGACTAATGGATGATTGAATTGCTATGAAATAAAAATTATAGAATTTAACTTGTTACAATTAAAATTATAAAGTTTTATTTGTTCTCATGATCAAACTATAGGGTTTTGTACATAATTCTCCCTATTTTTTGGAAGTCTAAATGAAAATTTTCAATTAACGGAGCACCCTCAGGCTGACTA
>CM018895.1:5517349-5527349 GCA_009663005.1 Actinidia chinensis | reverse complement strand
TACTATTTATCACTAAGAATCATGACTTGAAGCTTTATTGAATAATTTAAAGAAAGTCTTAGATCAATGGATGAGCTATGTGATTTGAAGAACTCTAGAGAAATCAAATTGTTGAATCGATCTCACATGAAATTGAAAGTGTTGGCTTGAATATATAACTTGCCTTGAAGAAGTTCTTTAAAGAGTCTTAGAAACATAGTTGGATAATCTATGCAGAGCTTGAGACATTGAAAAAGAATGAATAAAGTTAGGCAATATTGATTTTCTTCTGGCAGGATAGTGTCGACTCCTGGTTTGAAGAAGTGTCGACACAACCCAAAATATAAGACCTAATCTAGGAAGAAGTGTCGACACCAACATCAGCAAACCAATGTCAGTACCCACACCGGAAGTTTGGAACTTCACGTGTTGACACCCCAACCTCAGCACCAAATGTCAGAGAACTAAAGAATTTTGTGAGAAATTACAGCCGACTTCAAATTGCAAATAGTCTTGAGGCTATAGATTCAATACGGAAAAGTTTTTGAGTCTATATTCAAATCTTGAAGTAAGCTGCTATGAGACTAAATTCATTGACAAACTTCAAGTATCGAAGAATTATGATCAAAGAAGCGATGCTCTGTTTTGGGAAATTCCCTGCAGTAATTTCAATGCCTTATCTCGGTCTATACAATCCAATGAAGAATTTATTATCCTAATTATAGCCCCAGAGTCGAGTTTCCACGCAATAAACGGAGCTCAAAATTCCAATTATCGAAGAATTATGATCAAAAGAACGATGCTCTGTTTTTTAGAAATTCTGCAGCAACTTCAGATTCGTTATCTCGGTCTATACAAGTCCAAATGAAGAATTTATTGAGCCTAAATTGTATCCCCGGATTCTAGTTTCCACTCAACAAACTGTGTTAATAAATTCCAAGTATCGACGAAGTAGGACCAATTTACCGACACTGCTCACTAAAAAATCAATCTGTGGGAAGTGTGTTCGACACAACCTGAAATAGACTGCACACTTTTGGTCAGTAGCCAAAAAATGAAAACTGGGAATGCAAGTGTCGACACCTATGGTTGAAGTGCGACACCTGGGCGCAACGGCTCTATTTTTTGAACGTTGTAAAAAAGGTTCCAAACAAGTATTAAATGCCTCCAAAACACCTCAACGGCTATATTGAGTTTCAAGGCATTTAAAATACAAGTCTCCAACAACATTGGAGAGTTGAACAGCTATGCTATAAAACATTGGATGAATCATCAAAGGGCTTTCAATTGCCAATTTCTCTCAAAATTCTCTTGTTCACCCAGTTGAGCTATTCACTTCCTATCACTCTTCAAAGAGAGTTGTTTTCACCTTGTATCATTTTATACATTCTATATCCTTGTAAGTTGATGTAGCTTAGACAACAACACTGGTGAAGAGTTTTTGAGTGTTTCTCTTGTAAAAACCCAAACCTAGAGTTTGAGGTTTTCTCTTGTAAGTAAAAAACACTAGGGAAATTTAGTGGAGGTTGGACAAAAACCACTTGGTGTAAAAGGAGCTGAGCACTAGAAATTAGCCCCCACATTGTAGTTACGGAGTACAAGTAGTGGAAGAAGATCTTGCGGGGTCGTGTTGGGAGGGACCGTAATCACACGTTGTGATCGAACCTCAGTAAATTTCTTTGTGTTCCTTGTTTGCTTTGTTTTTATTTGATTCTTGGCTTATATTGATTTTGCACATTAAAATGATTGATAGATTAAGTTTTAATTAATCATAATTGTCATTAAATTTAGAAAACCCATTCACCCCCTCTTGGTTTGTCGTTTGGCCAACAATTGGTATCAGAGCTATGCTCTATTGAAAAAGGCTTAACATCCTTAGAGTTGATCTATGGACAAACCCATTAGAGAGTTCCTTTGTTGAAAGGACATTCAATTCTTAATACACCAATGTTGATGGCACAAATACCACATATTGGAAGGTAGGAATGAGAATATTCATTCAATTCACCAAAATACTTATAAAATGATGGCATGTTTATTGTTAATTAATTAGAATAAAGATTCTAACTCTTTTATATAAATGCTTACCGTATCAATTATTGAAAAAGTGCATAGATTCTCATGTACAAAATAGAATAGTTTCAGGTATATCGGCTCATATATTTGGATAAATTAGGAAAGATTATGAACTAATTTTGTATGCGCATGATCACATTAAAATATAAAGATGAATCTAATGACATTTCTCCGGAGATTTTGTAATTGAAAATATTGTAAACTCTAACCAAGAACTGGAGAAATAGAGTTGAGTTATAAGTGATGAAAATTACCATCTAAATCTCACTCAAGAAAATTTAGAGAAAAATATAAATGATGGGCCCAAAACATAACTTAATATCAAATGGAAAAGGATAGGAGCCACAATGAGGAATCCTATACTCATTCATTTTCAAATGATAGTTTGATGATCATTGTATTTTAATTATGATAATGATGTGGTAAATGATCAATTGCCTATGATGAATCTGTTAGATGTCATTTAAGGAATTATTTGATGGAATTCAAAGAAAAAATTGCATCTAAAAAAACTTATGCATTAAAGAAAACATGTGGCATCTCTTATGACTGAAATGGGGATTTGAAAAAGGATGCAAATACTTAAAATGTGGAAGGAGCATTGAAAATTAAAAATATTATGTTTAAAGAATGCATCACTGACAAATGGTTCTTTGAACAATGAGCAACTAATTGAAAGAAAAATTAAAAGAGTTGTCTTCCATTCCAAAAATGCGATTGTTAAGATAAATGGAAAAAATCTATTATATTCATGTTACATGTCATTATTGTGCAAAAAGATGGAACATATTTCTACATATGCCATATAAGAAGAAAAATTAAAAAACATGGGGTTGTAAAACAAGTGTGGATGCACTAAGAAAAACTATACATGCTAATAATTAAGGCTAACACACACGGGAACCCCAATGTAAAAAGGGTGACGAAAAAGAAAAACTCCATATTTGTAGCACAAAGAAGAGAAGCACCAAGGGCTCAAAGGGGACAATACATCAAGGTCTACAACTAAGGAAGGAAATTAAAGAGCTTAAAAAAGGAAAAATTTCACAAGTGTTTATCCTTAAGAAAAAAGAGAGATGTTGCCTATAAAAAAATGATAAGGAAAGGAAGCACATGCCAATTTTTATCTCAAGATGAAGACGAGAATGAGATCAAAGGAGTACATCCATCACCCTCACTTCAACAAAAAAATATTCTTCAACTACAACGAGTACAATGGGAAAAATTACTTGGGTCAAGGTCCCAAATAGATTTTTTAAAAGGGGGGGGTGAAGGTTAATTTAACAAACCCTTGCATTAAATCTTGCAAATTTATTAAGTGGTGTGTTAGATAATTGATGCATAAGTAGTTGGGTAATCATGTTTAAAAATCTTAAACTTATGCATCATATATATGTCATGATCTAAATTATTAATTGGCTTATGTATATTATCTGACTATGTAGTATCTATCATAATATTCTATGTATTTATTTGATATGCTAGATGGTCTATATTGAGTACATGGTTCATTGATTATATAATTTTCGTTTAATTTACATTCAACAAATGTTGAGCAATTTCATGGTAATACTTTCTTAATTATATATAGTGCCATTGAAAATTGTGTTGAAATGTCTCATGTATCTATCATTTTATTTAATATTGAATTATTTTATGATAGATCCATTACTTGGTATATGTACTACCATATTTTTTGGAATACATAATTTTTGTACATTATCATATTATTTTGATATTTCATGATGATGATGGACTACTGTGGTTTATGCTTACTTTTCAATCATGAAATTAATAAGGGAGAATTTTTACACTCATGATTATTTTACTTAGAAGTCATCCTTGCTAGTCATCATATGAGCTTACTAGAATATCTTATTACCTTCTTGGCAATCATTAGAGTCTATTATCATTTGATGATTAGCATACACGTTAGAAAAATACATCGCGTTCATGCGATATAATATACTTTGTATTTCTATGATTAAATAGAGTTATATATAAATAGATAAATAAATTTAGTGAGAATTATGTATGCATCTACTTGATGTCTTTTATACAAATTAAATTTTGCAATGAAAAAATATTTTGCTTTGTATGAACATTTCTTGATGAACAATGTCAATTTATAGGGAGATTACTTAGACAATTGTATCATTATGACAGGGATTGCATGAAATTGTTTTAATGTACATTTATGATGACTGGAGCATTCCATGACATATGCCACTTGATTCAATGATTCTATTACCTTGTGGAATTGTATATTGTCTAGGAGGGAGTTGTGCAATATTTTGATTAAAAAAATCTGTCATTGGAAAAATTCAAAATTCCTCGATAGTGATGAATTTAAAAACTTGAGGTGTTATGCAAATACCGGACTAAATTATTTTTTACCCAATTAAATTTGTTTTAAAATATGCTTTGCTGATTGATTAGTATATATATAAATAGAATGTTTAATATTTGGCCATCTATTCACTAGTATCCATTTCTCTATTTAATAAAATTTTAAACTCTATTATTAGTCAATTGGATGTATCAAAGAGGAGGGAAAAACTATTTTTATTATAACCTTAAATTTCTCTTTTATAAAAGTATATGAGACATGTGTTTCGATCTAGACTTTTTTTTTTTAAAACAAAAAAAAAAACCGTCTCATTCAAAAATGTTATGTGTTCAATGGATCTATACTGCATGTTGACTCTTACTCTAATGACCTACTTAATTGGGTATTTTTTTTTTTTTTTTTTATATTTCCTGTCATTAGATTATATGATATTGAGAAAGTAAATTTTTGGCAAAAATCTTTTAAAACCCTTCATTATTATTTTCATGTGGAGTGCTTGATGCTTGGATACAGGGCATATCATCACAATTGAAATATGATCCACCACCTTAGGGGGAAGTACTAATTATTGGTATCACTTTGGTAGATACCAATATTGATGACCATAAGTACGACTATGATTGGAATTCAATTGGTAGCATTGACGATTAGTATAAATTGTACTACTCAACCCCTTGGATATATAAGAATATATTCGGTGCATCTAGAAAATAACTATTCTTTTACACACATTTGTGCTTACATAATTTATTGCAATTGATTGTTATTTAGGAGGAGAAAATTTAAATTGATATTCTCTCTAAGCCCATTGTATAATGTATCGTGTGAAAAGGAACTCACACTTAGGGGGAGATTTATTAAAAATATATGGCATTATTATCCTTATTAATGCTTGTCGTTACATGAGAACCATTATTTCAATTGCATTAATTATGGGAGAGTATTAACTTTGTGTCAAATTCTTGCATATCAAAGGAGTAATATCAATCTTTTGATTAATTTGTCGGTTTGTTGTTTATTTTGATGAATTTGATGGCATCAAGGTCGCATCATGATATGTTTAATATTGATGTATTAATGTGATACTATTGACCACAAACAGTTTAATATATGCAGTACTCTATATTATGAATACATATATATAGATTCATGGCTAATATGTATATTATTAATAGTATCTTCACTTCTATCCTGTCAGTTTCACACACATAAATCATAAGTTTAATAATTGCCTATATTGACTTTACTTAGATATATTCGTGATGGGTTTTGATCATTGAGTTGCATTAGATACACGATGGTTATCAATTTCAACTAAATGGAACATGTGTTAGAGTGGTCTACATCTTTAGCTTGTCCACTTTATATAACAGGACCTACTTCTAACTTGAAGAAAGTTCTCTTACATATTAAGTGGAACACTTTTAAGAGAACTTGCTTGCACAACATTATCTCCATGTATTGTACTTATACTAAGTATATTGCATGTATGGTGGAATTTAGTGTGATTGTATTCATGACTGGCAACTTACTTGATATTAAATAAATTTATAATTATTGAACATATTCTATTTGAAACTAATCTATATTAAGTGATATTGTGTAGATCATATTAGAATTGATTCTTGGCATTGAGAAGTTCTCACATACTACGTATGTATTTCTTGGAGGAACTTATACACCTTTCATGAAGGGAAAAAAAAAAAAAAAATAACTATTTTCTATACTTAATGATTTAATTATCTTAAAAAATATGTTTTCATCAGTTTCAAGTCAAAATTGCTATTCTTGCATAATATGTTTAGTGATTTGAATTCATGGGTTTCTTAAGTTTAGTTTATGATATTAGACTTTTCTACATATTTATTTGCTAAACTAGATACATCGCTGAGCATGTCTATATATACATCGATTGCACCATTATTTTAGAACTTACCTTAGCATGCGCAATGCTCTCTCATGATAAAGATATATTATTAGAGAACTTGATTGTAATTTTGAAATCTATTTTCTCACCTTTATGTGTTTCATTCTATGAATAGGATTACATCATTATTCAAGTCAGTATACTATAGTTTGCGTAGAATTACATTGCGACTGGAAATTGTGCTTGAAAGTTCAATTAAGTTTTTAGAGTTGTTTGTATATTGCAATTCCGAATTTAGAAAGTATTGGTTCAAAGGAACTTTGAACCACTAACCACAGGCGGACCAAGATGATGGGGGTTACCAAGAACAAAACAAAACCCGTGAATTGTCTGATTATAGGTTCTCTCACAATCCACACAAAGAATGAGGTTGTACTTATCTATGGCGCTTAATGTTATATGATTGGTTGATATGGGGAAATCAAAGCCATGAGTAACTACAGTCCACATCAACCAAGCTAAGATGGTGATAGGATTGCTCTTACCATAGAAAACTTTTTAGAAAGGAATGATTGAATTGAAAGTAGATTTGATATTATACTTGGTATGCATAGTGTGTTAAACTTCTTGTTACCTAAATGAGATGCATATTGAACAAATTGTGCATAAGAAATTATTTTCCTTGATTGATTTGATGATATTTATGTGATATGATGTATATTGACAGATACTATGTATTTGAATCTCTTTGCTTTGATTTCAATCCTATTGTCAAACTAATCTCTTCATAATTAACCATTTCATGAGTTACATGAGTCAAACACTTTTTATAAAAGATTGACAATAGCTGTTCAAGGAAAAAATGAATTTTGTTCTCATACTACCTATTCAAACTTTCAAAATGTACAAATTGTCTATTCAAACCTCTCATAGAGATGAAGGAAGTTAAGAAGAAAGTTTTGAAGAAGGGAGTTAATATGAACATGCTACATGAAAAGAAAAGAAGGATGGAATCCTCAATATGAGGGAGTGAAATGAATTCTAAATATCGTTACTTCATCCTGCTTGATACTTTATATGCTCTAAAGATTGCTTGACATGTTCATTACCCTTGATGAGTGGCATGAAAATTTTTGCTCAAATTTGATATTTTCTATATCAATTATTTTTAGATTAAATTTGCTATTATATATTCATACCATATACTTATTTTTAATAAAAATGGGAGAATGATATGTATTGATACAAAAGAAGAAAATAATAGAAAATACTCTGCTTGTGGAGTATGAATATGTATGATGAGTATTGAAAGATTGAAGAGGGAGAAAAAAATATGAGATGCATATGTATATACAGATGAGCAAATGTGAACTTGAATGAATATTTGGAATATGAAATTGCGATGACTTGGCACATGCCTATTATGGGCTATTTATTGTTCATTATCTGAATGGACATGGAACTCGGATGGACGTGTGTTAGTATAATATTGGATATGATCTTTATGAAAACTTATTGTAGTATCTTATTTTTAAGAGTAACTATAAAATACATATGGCCATTGCATGAAAAAAAGGGGGAGCAGGATTACTATACTAATACTCCTATAGTTTCATGGGGACATTATTGATAGTTGATTATTATAAATTTTGTGTCATTAACACCAATAGTTATGGTTCATGCTTCATCCTATCGTTATGGATTTAAATTAGGAAGAAATGACTCACATAGGACATTATATTACAGAAAAAATAGCACATTCTTAGGGGGGCACAAAAATATGGACATATTTGATTGGCAAGCAACTCTTTAAAAAAAAAAAAAGTGAAACCCTCAAGTAAGGGAGAGAAGTTTCATTATTGCAAATGAATGAATATTGTGACTCCATCTTGGATAAAACTATGAATTTCATGGTGATCTATATATGTTTATATCTCATGAAGTATTGTTAGAGAGAAAAATCACACTCCTTAAAAAAAGAGAGTCATCTTGGTTTTCATACTAATCTTCTTGTATATCTGATTTATTGAACCCATGGAACTTAAAAGAGGAGTCATACTGATCACACTTCGTAATATCTAGATTTGCTGGAATCTATACTTAAGGGGGGGGGGGGGGGGGGGGGGAAAAAACAAGGAACGAATTATTCAATATGTGTTACGTGCTTGAATCTTGACGTTTATAACTTGTTTCTGACCTTTTTGTGGATTGCCTACCCTTTTGAGGGATTGAAAAAAAAAGGGGAGAAAAAATGGTGTATATGATGAGCGTTTGAGCTAAAATGACATTATGAGCATTTGAATATGAATATATTGCATGATGAGTCTGAAAATATTGATTAATGGAACTCAAATACTCATGCATGTTCGAACTTGAAATGATATAAAAGTATGAATTCAAATGGATAAGTGCACTAAACTACAAAGTAAGGGGGCGACAATACATGGTATTATGTTTAAATCGATATAGTGCACTTACCAATATCATAAGTTCTTAAATTTTATCATTCAGTATATTTGAAAAATTTGTCATCATCAAAAAGGGGGAGATTGTTGATTCAATTCCTTGATTTTGATGATAACAAAATATTGTGCTAAGGTCTAATGATTCTACTTGTGTGCAGGATCATTATTATTGTACTATTTATCACTAAAGGCCCGTTTGGGCACTAACTTTTCTGGCTTTTTGGTTTAAATAAGCAAAAAAGGTAAATCAGAGTGGCTTTTTTGCTTTCTGTTTGGCTTTTTGCTTAGTTGTAGGTAAAACTATAAACCCCAAAAAGCCAAAAAAATCAAAAATTCTTAGTCTTTTTGGTAGCAAGCTTAAAAAAAAGCTTGATTTTAAGCACTACCAAACGGAGCCAAGAATCATGACTTGAATCTTTATGGAATAATTTACGAAAGTCTTAGGATCAATGGAGGAAAGCTACGTGATTGAAGAACTCTAAGAGAAAATCAAAATGTTTGAAATCGATCTCCCCAAAAAAATTGAAAAGGTTCTTGAATATTACTTGCCTTGAAGAAGTTCTTTTAAAGTCTTAGAAACATGAGTTGGATAATCTATGAAGAGCTTGAAAGACATTGAAAAAGAAAATTGATAAAGTTATGCAAAAGATTGATTTTTTGGAAGGAAGTGTCGAAACCTGGTTTGAAGAAAGTGTCGACACCAACAAAAAGATAAAGACCTGAATCTAGGGAGAAGTGTCAGACACCAAAACATCACACCAAGGTCAGTACCCAAACCAAGAAGTTTGGAAACTTCAAGTGTCGACACCAACCTCAGACCAAATGTCAGAAAACTAAAGGAAATTTGTGAGGAAAAATACACCGACTTCAAATGCAATATCTTGAAAGCTATAGAGATCCAAATACGGAAAAGTTTGAGTCTATATTCAAAGATCGTGAAGTTAAGATTTTCCAATGAGGACCTAAATTATGACCAAACTTCAAGTATCGAGAAGTTAGATCCAAAAGGCAATGCTCTGTTTTTGGGGGAAATTAGGCCGTAATTTTACAAATGCAATTATCGCGGTTTATACAAGATCAAATGAAGAATTTCTTGAGACTAAATTATTATCCCAAAGTCTAGTTTCCAACGCAATAACGGAGCTCAAAAATTCCAAGTATCGAAGAAGTATGATCAAAAGAACGATGCTGCTATTTTTTAGAAATTCGGCAGCAACTTCAGATTCGATTATCCGGTCTATACAAGTCCAAATGAAGATTTAT
>CM018895.1:5464849-5469849 GCA_009663005.1 Actinidia chinensis | reverse complement strand
TATATTATATATATTATATATATATATATATCTATTATTTCCAAAACCAAAACGAAATATAAATTTTTTATTGGGTCAAAATTGTCAGTTTAAATTATCAAAATATCAAACTTTCGTTCTATGAATTAAAATTATAGAATTTAAGAAAATTACTAATTTTTTATGGAATTAAAATTATATTAAGATAATAATTAATTTTTTGTTAAGTAAGGTCAAATTTTTTCACTTGTCATAAAGCGGCGGCAATACCCATATATATATAATATATATATATATAATATATATATATAATAAATGTCAGTGAAACAGTAAGAAGGAAGGTGACCACAAACTTTTTTTTCGATGATTTTTGCACCTGCTCCAAAAATTTTTTCTATAAATCACAGTTTAAGTTCTAGAATTTCTATAGAATAATACATTTGAGACTCTTAAGTCTTCAGTTATTGTCATTTTGGTCCAAAATTTTTTAATTTTGTAATTGACCCCAAAACTTTTCTTTGGAAGTTTTGGACCCGTTGAACATTTCCTAGAATTTTAAATACAGTTTAGTACCTAGATTACTAATAATTATAGATTGATCACTAAAGTTGATGTAAATTATATTTTTTACCTAAAGTTTTAATTATTTTTAATTTTCTTTGGCTTTAACAATTTTTTTTTTTAATTTATGCCCCCTCAATTTTTTTATTTTGCCCCTATTGAATTTTTTTTTCGCATTTGGCCCCACTAGGAATAGTTAATCATCTACATAATTTTTTTTCGATTTTTCCCTACTATATAACCATTTCCATCATTTTTTTTATTTTTTTTTACGATTTTGCCAACTACTCACATTAACTCATTACCACCATTTTTTTTTTTTTGCCCATACTAATGTTTTTCAGGTGTCGATCTTACCCTACTCACATTAACTCATAAGATTAGTTTTTGGTTAGGATTGCTATTGGAAAAACTAGCCCGATGAACATAACAGGGTATTTTTGATTTGGCCCTTAGTAATGTGAAGTGAATAGAGGCATTACCACCTTTTTTATTTTCTTTTACACCTTTGTAATTTTTTAATCAATTTGCCACATTTTTTTTTTCCGATTTTGTCCTTTAGTGCTGGAGTGAATAGTACATCATTTGCATTATTTTTTTTTCTATTTGTCCCTTGGTCACTTATTACCACCATTTTTTGTGTTTCCGATTTTGCCCTACCTCCATTTTTATTTTCAATTTTGCCCTTAAAAGTAACTCGCCCGTGCATAGCACGGGCATACCCCACTAGTAATATAGAAATGCCAGTGAACAGTGTTTTAATGACCACCAACTTGTTTTTTCATTTTGCCCTTACTTCATTTTTTGAAAAATTAGAGTTCCAGTCCCTAGACTTTTTTATAATTACAGTTGGTCCCTATAGTTTCTGATTGTTACAGTTCGGGTCCCTGATGTTACTGATTGATAATTATAAGTGGTCCCCAGAATTGCTGTTTGTGTAAATTATATTTGAGACCCTTAAGTTTCTATTATGATACATTTTGTCTTAAAACTTTTTTAATTTTGGCAGTTTAGCCCGTGAACTTCCTAAGATTTTGATAATGGACAGTTTTAGGTGCCCTAGAGTTACTGATAATTATTGATTGGTATCTAGAGTTTGCTGTTAAATTATATTTTTTATCTTGAACTTTAATTAGTTTCAATTTGACTTGGGCTTACCAATTATTTTTTCGATTTTGTCCAAAAAAATATTTTTTATCGATTTTGCACTCCTACTCACATTAACTCAGTTTTACCATTTTTAATCATTTGTCGCACGATTTTTTCACATATTCACAATAATCATTGACGACACTATTATTGTTTTTCGAATTTTGGCCCCCTACTAATTTTTTCGTTGATTTTATCCTACTCACATTAAATCATTGGATAGGGTCTTGGTTAATGGACTGCTTTATTTTAAAACGCGTTGTGCATAGCACGGGATTTTCGATTTTGTCCTTAGTAAATGTGAGTGAATAGTAGCTCATCTCCCATATTTTTTTTCGATTTACCACTTAGTAACTTTTTTTTTTAAACCTCATTACCATAAAAAAATTTTAGATTTCTCCTTAGTGAATGTGAGTGAATAATAGCTCATTTGCAAACTATTTTTTTATCACGATTTTGTCTCTTGATAACAAAATCAACTTTTTTGTTTTCTATTTTGTCCTACCTTCATTTTTTATTTTCGATTTTTCCATTAGAATTATTCGCCCGTGCATAGCACGGGCATGCTCCAACTAGTATATATATAAAGATGACCTCATCAGTAGAATATAGAATTAAATAATGTGGTCGCCAACTAGCGCGCGCCGGGTGGACAAGAGGAGATTCTGGTCGCCAACTAGCGTGCGCCGGGTAGACAAGAAGGCACATAATCTTAGTGAATTTTTAAAGTATTATTGTTTGTACTCTTATGCTCGAAAAAAAATATATCAATTAGACCCTATAAATTTACTAATAATTGTTTGTACCTACGAATATTATTCAAAAAAAAAAATTTATCTCTTATGTATACTCGTTAGAATACACGTAAGAGATATATAATCGGCCATACTGAATAACAGATAAAATATAAACGTTAAATAAGAGATATATTGCTAGAAAATAGAGAATAAATTAAAAATATAATAATTTTGAAGAAGTGTTATAATTTAGGAGAGATGAGGGAAATAAATGGGTATTTTAGTTTTTTGGGTATGAGTCCCACTAAAAAAATAATTCAATGAGTAAAAAATTTGTCTAGCTTTAGAAGTTTTTTGACTATTGGATCACAAATTATGTGGGCCCCACACTTTTGAGAAGAAGGAAGTCATATTTTTTTGGAAAAAAAATAGCCTCAGATAAAATTTCAGTCATTAAATTAATTTAAATAGATTTTAATCATAAATAGTGATAGATAATTTTGAGATTCAAAAACAAAATTACGTTATAGATTAAAAAAAATCTCAGTCGTATTATAGATATTAATGCCTTCACAAGAAAATAAAAAAAGTCACCCTTCACTACCCTGCAACCTCCATTTCCTTTATTGACCGGAGACCATCAAGAAGCCATGGGTGCAATTTATTCTTTATATATCTTCACGAATATTTTCTTTTTAATTGGATATTATGACTAATATGTTGAATTAATAGCACATGCCAGCTGGTAAATGTTATATTAATATTATTAATATAATAATATTAAAATGGGACAGAAGAAGGAAGAGAAGATAGAGGAAAGGGGGAGAGGAAGAGGAGGAAGAGAAGAAGAGGAAGAAGACGGAAGAAGGGAAGCAAGAGGTCCCCCACCTCTACTTCCCCCCCCACCCGCCTCCCCTTTTCGTCGCCCCATGCTGCACTACCTACTACCCCCCCAGTTCCCCTCCCCCCACTGACCCCCTTACATCCCCTCTAGTTACTCTTTTCTCCTCCACCTCCCCCCTTTTCTACCCCCTTTTCACTCCCCCCGCTGCCATCCCCTCCCCACCCATCCTCTCTCCCCCCTCCCTCCCCCCTGCCCTTCTCTCCACTCTACCTCTTTCTTCCCTCACCTTCTCTTAACCCCCTCTCTCCCCCCTCCCCCTCTACCCCCTCCCCCCCCCACCCCCTCTTCCCCCCCCCCCCGCCCCCCCCCCCATCATCCCCCTGGATCTCGCCCCTCCCCCTTCCCATCCCCTCCCCCGCCCTCCACCCCTCCCTCTCCTCCCGACCCCGTATCCCCACTACCCTTGAACCTTTCACTCCCCCGTCCCCACCTCGCTCCCCCCCCTCCCAATATAATAATTTTATATAGTACAAAATAATATTATTAATTTAATAATATTATTTTGTTGCATAAACTGTCTTAGATTATATTTGCATTTACGTCCAACATTTTCTGTTTTCACTCTTTCATTGTCTAAAATTAATTTCTTTTTAGGTGGGAAACTTAGTGGAGGAGTGAACCAAATGGGCATCGCCTTCTACAACAACCTAATCAATGAACTCTTAGCCAATGGTAATAGATTACTTCCCCTCTCTTACATGGTTTATCAAATAGAAGCATTTCATACCTAGATGAATTAGAGAAGAAAAATCAAGAAATCGATGAATTCTTGAATTTTCTTCTCTCTCTAATTGGGGCGTTAGCTTCATTTCTTAAGAGACGAGTGAGCTAGGGTTTTAGGATTTATTATAAGATCAAATTCTATTTTAATGTATAAGCATAATTATTATTTGTTGTCTGACATATTATTCTTTATATTACAGGTATACAACCTTATGTAACAATTTTTCATTGGGATCTTCCCCAAGCACTAGAAGACGAGTATGGTGGCTTTTTAAGCCCTCTTGTTGTGTAAGTAAACATTTCATAGTACTCGCATTACAATGGTACTTCAGATTATGCTAAATGTGCTTGGACAAGTGAAATCATGTTAATGTTATAACACACTTGTTGATCTAATTTGAATGCAAATTATGTAATTAGGTATCTATGATTATACCGTAAGGTGATCAAATGGTGAATAATCATAATAAAAATAGTATGATACATTGCTCGAGTGAGGATAAAATTTTAGTGTTTTAATACTGAAACGTATTATCACGATGTGCCTTTAGCTTTCCCTTACCATCATGAATATTTATGATGGATGTTTCATCTTGGCAGCGATGATTTTAGGGATTTTGCAGACCTTTGTTTTAAGGAATTTGGTGATCGGGTTAAACATTGGATCACCTTAAACGAACCATGGTCCTATAGCTACGGTGGTTACGATATCGGTGTCTTCGCACCGGGCCGTTGTTCGCCGTGGGTGTCAAGCGGGTGCTTGGGTGGAAACTCGGGGACTGAGCCCTATTTGGTTAGCCACCACTTGCTTCTGTCTCATGCAGCTGCAGTCAAAGTCTACAAGGACAAATACCAGGTGACTGAATAAGAGTTCAAGTATAATAGCCTAATTGATGCATAAATTTAAGGTTGTATTTGGATTAAGGATTTGGTAAGAGAAAAAAAAA
>CM018895.1:5427349-5434849 GCA_009663005.1 Actinidia chinensis | reverse complement strand
GGGGGCAGCTCGTATTTGGGGGGCCCAGGTTAGAATCATCAAGTTTCCGGATTTCCTCTCTGATTTATTAACGCGCCTGATACATGCTTGTTCTTTTCTAATCCATCTCTTTTTCCCTTCTTAGTTATTTCAGCGAGCTGTATCTTCCTCACTCCGGCAACAGGGTGGTGGTGGATCTGAGAGGCGAATCAAAAGGCGGTACTCGAAAAAGGAGTGAAACAAACTCAGTACGATCTCGCAGCTGCATGTTCGCAGCCAAGATCGCGATTTCTTCAACGGAAACCACGCCCAGCAAGAAGCGTTCGGACCTGAAAAGCGTTCGCTTGTGGCGGAGGTTCTAAAGAAGCTGTTCGACCGCGCTGTGAGAGGGGCGGGGGACGTGTATGAAAGACAGTTAGCCGAGCTACGCCCCGGGTGTCTTTAGGAGGGATGGGCTTGCCTTTTGAAAAGAGCTTCAAATCCCACTTGATCATCCCCGCTTGGTCGTCGCCTGCCCCTCTCGTCCAGCTCCATGCATCCCGGAGCGATATTCGCCCATCCACATGCCCAACTTCAATGAAGAGGCTATGCGACCCTTTTTGTTGCCGAGGGAATAAACGCCATTGCGTGGAAGCGCAGGCAGGGGCCGCGGAGACTTGCTGATGGGACGGGGACGAGCTGGGAAGCAGAGGAGACCGAGGCTTTAGAAGTCGAGGGTGAAAACCTTCCATTTAGGAACGCTTCCTTTGATTCGACTCTTCGTATTTGTCGAATTTGCGTACTTTTAAACATTTTGGACAGATATTGACTAGGCATTTCGGTTAACCGTTTTTTTACCAGTTTTTTAGTTGCGTTGATCTCGGGGTTTATGATTTTGACTCTTGCTAAGAACGATTTCCTTCGCGTCTTTGCATAGTGCTGGCTTCGCCTCCGCCGGTTCTAAGGATGCTTAGATTCCCACGCTAATGCGCTGGACTCGCCCACATGTTTAAACAACGATTCATAACTAGGCTCCGGTTGTTCTCATTGGAAAAGTCCTGGTCCACGTTCAATGCCCCATTTCGACCCAAAGTAACGTCGTTTGAACCGAACTCGTGAGGGCACGTTCCCGGTCAGTTTGAACGTCGCACTAAATTCGGTCTAATAAACTTCTGCCTCATTGGCGTCGTTTCGTTTGCCGTCGGGGCCTTTTAAATAGTGATACACCCTGACTTTGATGTGAACACACATCCACCATCATTCAAACAATCTTTTCTGAAGCATCAACCGTTCACAAAAAATGCCCTGTTTACAAACTGGCTGGGCTTCGTTCTTATTGAAAATCCCCGTAAACTCCAAGGTGTCAAGTGATTTTCCCTTGGACGTGCGGGGATTGAAAGCAATTTCTGTCTCATTCACCTCTGTCTCACAGCTCTTAGTCATGAAGATTCGTTCCCAAAGCTTGTAGCTTTTGAGCTTCAGTCGGTATCGGCCTGCGCTCGTGGTTCGGTTTGAGTGGCCCTCCGTCACCCCCGCACTCGCCGAGTACCGAGGTCTTGTGAGTCATGCCTTATTTAGAGGGAACTTTCCACAGACCTAAAAGAATCGTTGAAGGCCGTGCCGTGCCTCTTGCAGTACTCGATGACCGGGACTTGGTCATTATCATCGAAGGCGAAGGCTCGGCCGGTCCACGGCGTTGCTGTGAAGATGAAGTGAAGCTGCGTTGGTCTATTCAACCTTTTTTCAAGCGTCGTCTGTCGTTTACTTGTAATAGAATGTAGTATATCCGAAAAATACTTGTATCCTGAAGTTTCTCTCTTTTATATATGAATAAAAAATGCTGGGAATTTACTTTTCATTTGTTGTTGCTTGAATTCTTGCAAAGTGCGTCTCCATTCTGGCCTTCACTGAAGTTAAATGGATTGCAACTTGACAAGTACTATCCGGAGATCGGTTGGGCTAGACTAACCCCCTCTCAAGATTAATTTAGCCGAGTTAGGTTAAATTACAAAATATTAAGGACAAGATCGGAGCATTGTAAAGCTGGCTAGCTTTCCCTTCGAAGTTTACCAAGTGTTACTTGATAACGCGTTGAAGGCAGAGCGGTTGCTTTTTTGAAGCGCGGGGCTAACCCCTTCTCGTGATTTGATCAAGTTAACTGTAAACGTTAATGGACAAGCTCGGAGCATGTAAAGCTCGGATAGGCTTTCCCTTCGAATTTTACCAAGTGCTACTTGAATGAAAGCCGTATGAAGGCAGTTCGGTGCTTTTTCGAAGGGTCAGCTCACACATTATCGCGGAATTTGATCAAGTTTAACTTGGAATAAACGTTAATGGACAAGCTCGGCGCATGTTAAAGCTCGGCTAGCTTTCCTTCGAATTTTACCAAGTGCTACTTGATTAAAGCGTATGAAGGCAGTTCGGTGCTTTTTTGAAGCTCGGCTAACCCCTTCCTCGCGATTTATCAAGTTAACTGTAAAAACTTGTAAAATTGCGGAATAAAGGTTTGTTTAAACTACTTATTGAAAGAGTAATTGAGAGATGTAATGCTTTTATACATGCGATGAAGGCCAGGCGGCATTACAATTTAGTGGAAATACTTTCGCGATTGCTGGCATTCCAGGTCCGGTTTGAGTTTGTTCTGTGTTCCGTTTGTTTGCATTTCCAGATATTATTAAGAACTTCTTGTGATTATTGTTGAGTATTTTTGTTAGGGCCTCCTCCCAGTTGGGCGAGGCTTGCCGTCGTTGGGGTCGTTGTGTTTCCAAGACTTTATCTGAGAAGAGAACTTCCCACTTCAAATCCCTCCGTTGAACTTTCCGGTTGAAAGGATTTAGCAACTGCGTTTATAGTCAGCCATTCTATGAGTGCATTCTCTATCCTTTTCTTCAGCAAGTCAAAATCTGTGTCAGGACCGGTGTTGTAGATGTGTTGTAAGCCGTGTCCGGATTGTGGGCAGGCCGACCTCCAATGGGATTACGAGATTCGAATCCGAAAGCAAGTGAGTATGGCGTTTCATTCGTCGCCTTCCGTGTTGTGGTCCGATAAGCCCCATAATACGTGCCAATAACGACCCATCGGCCTTAGCCTTTCTAGTCGTTTTTGATCCCATTCAGAAAGTTTTATGTATTTGATGCTCGGCTTGTCCATTGCATGCGGGTAGCTCGGCGTTGAGTTTGTAAAATTAATCTCAGCTGCTCTAAAGACCATTAACTTTGCTTCCGACGAATTGGGGGTACGTATTCTGACATGAAGGCCCGGGGAGCCCAAATTGGAAAGGAGTTACTCGGATATATAAACCGTATCCACGGTTTCTTTTGCCTCTCTAATTTGTGCTACGGTCAGCTTCTACACATTTTGTGAAGTAAACGTAGCTACAAAGTAAAAACCTCTGTTGCCAGGGCTTAGGTAGGGACACCTACGATATCATTCCCCTTGGGCAAAGGCCAAGGACTAGTGAGCGGGGGACCCCTCCCTCCCCTCCAATCCCTGCAGGTTGATGGATCAGGGGTGAGAAGATGCTGACACTTATTGCACCGCGCACATATACCTGAGCGTCCTTCTGCATGTAAGGCCACTAGTACCCGGTGAAAGAGCTCTGTGTGCCCAACGATCTTCCCCCAGGAGATGTTAATCCGCCACAATTCCTCATGGATTTCATAAAGGACGTCCCGACGAGGCTGGGTGTCCAACAAAACAAGTAGGGCCTTGGTAAGATCTTTTGTACAAGTATCCCGTGGGGGGATTATCCAGAACCGTTGCAGCCTTGATCTGATCTTATGTGCCTCTTTTCTGTCATCTGGAGTGGCGGCCCAAAAAGTCACGATAGGGTCCATCCACGCTCGGTCCGAGTTGCCGTGTTGTTAACAAAGAACGGATGAATGGTTTTCTATATGGGACCGAGCCGATTTCGACTGCTACCATTTGCCATGGTCCCTTCAAAGGTGGATGCCAAGAGGTAGCGCATCCGCATGCGCTGTGAGCCTCTCCCGAACCTGCCTCCGGCTTTTAAAATGCTCGAAACTCGCTGAGAAAAGGATTTGCCCACCTACAAATACTTCGCCATTTTAACCCTCGAGCCTCAAATTTGCCGGTCACTGATTTACGACCAGTTTTGAATTTGTGTATGCATAGCTCCGGCACTCCCCGCTTTCTATGGCGGACCTAACCCGGCTTATCAGGGCCCTCGTAATCGGCTTCATTATTCGGCACTGGGGGAACTTACGGAGCACTGTTCGAAGACCGAGCCTGTCGGGCGGACTTTCAACACTTACACCCGCGCCTGCTACCGGCTGATGTTCTGGCCCCGTCGACGTAATCTACAGCCATAGAAAGGCCTACTCAGGTAGTTTAAAGTAACTCTTGCTTTCTCAAGCAGTCTTTAGTTCAGCGGTTGGTTGACTCTTTCACTTGGTAGCCCGGATCGACCTCGGATCCTCCTATAGTGTGAGCTCAGACGGTGCATTTGGGAGTTCTCCCCTTCCTCCAAGGAGTTTGGATTGGTCGGCCAGGAGGGATTTTGGTCTGGGGAAAAAACTCTGCCACGAAGTCTTGCCAATATGACCCTTGATTGCCGCCCTGGAAAGAAGCTTATGTCAAACTGCCCAAAGTTCAGGGATCATTTCGAGAGTCGTCCCGTCAGGTGCTTTCATATATGGCCTTGAGCGCGGGAATTCGGGTATACCGAGATGGGGTCTGTGCTTGAAAAATAGTGCATGAGCTTGAGTTGAGGTTCACCACTAGGGCCAGAACCAAGCTTTTCCAGTGGCAATATCGGTCGACAATCAGTCAGGTTTTGTCACCAAATAAATCGGGCACTGGGTCATTGACAACTTCTCTGACAAAACCGAGCTCACCGCGGGTTCGGAAACAGCAGGTAAACATGAGACAAATCTTCCTTCGTCCGGGGTGGATAGGAGTGGAGGCTTTGTAGATATTTATGAATTGTTGAGCGCCAACTCGGACTCATCATCCCACGAGAGAACCTTAGCATTTTTGCGCAGGGAAGCTTTAAAAATGGGCGGCATTTGTCTGAAGACTTATGATATAAAACGGTTTAATGTGGTGCCATCCCGATGAGTTTGGCACCCTTGGCATTCCTTGGGCTGGCTTATCTGATCTATGCAGCAATCTGTTCTGGGTCTGCTTGCAATTCCTCGTTTCTCGTGACTAGAGGCCAAGAATTTCCCCGAGCCCAACACCAAAGGAACATTTCGTGCATGAGTTTGAGCTTATGTTGTCGGAGGATCGACAAATATTTCGGCCAAATCCTGCGGTGGTCCGAGTCTTCTTTGCTTTTCATACCATATCATCGATGTTGTAAGCTCCCTGGGTCTTTACCCAAGACGTGAATTGACCATTTCGTTACCATCCTCTTGTAGGGCCCTGCGTTTTTGAGCCAAAAAGGCAGACTTTTATAAAAAAATCCCTGGGGGTCATGGAACGAAGTCTTCTCCTGATCCGGTGCCGTGTTGTAGAGCAATTGAGATATCATTCTTGTAACGCGTCGAGGAAACTCATTCGAGGCATGTCCGAGGTGCTTTGTCAACCAATGATCGATCTTTGGCAGGGGAGGGGAAGGAAAAGTCTTTGGGACAGCAAGGTTGAGGTGGTGAAATCGAGCAGACCCGCCCATTTTCCCGTTTTCTTTTTACCACCACGGTATTAGACAGCCATGGGGGTAAAGGACTTCGACTATTGCGTCCGCCTCCTGAGCTTCTCCACTTAGTCAATCACGGAATCCACGTGCTCGGGAGCCGGACCTCTTCCCCTTTGTTGACCGGTAGGATTCCGACGAAGTTCAACGCTTGCCGGATAAAATTTGGGTCGATTCCCGGCATTTCAAGGGGTCCATGCAAAGGCTCGATGTGGCTTTAGGAATGGATTTTGAGCTGACCCTCGCATTCATTTCAGGCTGATCTGACGAGAAAGAATCGGTCTGAGCCCGGCTCGTTCCAATCATAGCGCACCAATTCTTCGATGACCTTAGACCTCGGGATCTCGACCCACATGTCCTCCAATACTTCCATGCTTCTCCTCGATCATTTGAACTTCCTTCATTCGCCCATCTTGGTTGACATGTGGCCAGGGGGTTTTTTGGTAGGGTAGCTTGTTTGGGCCACTGATCTCCTAATGGTCTCCTCGCCCGGGGGAGTGAGGAACTTTACGGCTGATGAAGTTGTTGGAGGCCACCCCTTTTCATTGGTGAAAACAGTTCTTCCCACGATAGCATTATATGGTGATGGTCTATCCACCCCACAAATTCCTTCATCAGTTCTTGGGAAGCCTGCTACGGGTTTTAAGAGACACGGTTCCCACAGGGCCAATGCGCTGAGCAATTAAACCCGACAGAGGAGCTCGGGCTGCGGTATTAAGTGTCTTGGGGAATTTTTAATTGTTGGAATAAATCATAGTACATTACCTCAACTGAAGCTGCGGTATAGGACTAGGATTCTTTTGAGTCGGATCCTAGCGGATCCTCAGCTGAACACCACTAAGGGGTCCGAATGAGGGTGTCGGACTCTTTCAGCTCCGCCCTGGAAAGGATTACACGGTCCTCTCAGGTCTCGGCCGTCTTTATCTTCTTCGGCAGTGTTGGACCGAGAGCAACCTCGTGCATTTGCTTGATCATGCGGATTTTGCTCGGGATTTTGCTCTCCCGGACTGGGGTCATTCGGGCCCCCCAATCATGTGGAGGTTCCCAGGGCAAGTCTTCATCCTCTGGTCTGCTTGTCTCTTCTGTATGTCCTCCCTGCCTCGATTGGGCCTTTTCTAGTGCCTCAATCTCGGATGCTTCTGCCCGAGTCTTCATCATCCACAAATTCCTTAAGAGGCCATCGTGAACCAATTGATCTAGGAAGCCTTGAGAGCTCTGCCCAATTTCGGTTTTGTGCCCTTTTCGCCGTGGTAGAGAAGGTAAGAGCACCTCCAACGGGATTTCGGTCTTTTTTGCGTAGGGTCACCACCCATCGGTCCGGTTTCTTGAAATTGGGTTGTCTCTGATTTCTAGAAGGAGTTTGTAAATCGGTGCCTTAAAACCCACCTAATCCCCTGCTTAACCCTCGTCTCGCGGGTTTGGACCCGTCTTTTCTCCTTTTAACCAAGGGCCTATCCTCGCCGGATGCGTGCCTTCTATTTTCTCGGATCTCTACGTCATCTCAAATCGGGCAAACATTTCGACCGGGAACATGAGATTCCCGGAGACCGGTCGGAGGATCAACGTAGTAGATTTTCCCATAATCTATCCCCCGGGACCAATCCGAGCTGTAGCTTGCCACGGCCATCTCTCCAGAACACTCTTCAATTTCCTTGTGAGTTTCGTATCTTTACTTTAACTTCAGAGTTGAAATTGTTTTTGCCCTTCTTCAACAGTTCCGCAGTGAGTTGACTTGCCTTGGTGCTTTGGTGTGTTTATGACAAACGAGCTACAAACGACTCGGTGATGAGCTGACTAAAAATTTTCCTATGACCCCGGAGGTAGCCTGTCGAAACCACTTTAACCCTAGGTTTCCTAAGCGGGACGGGATGCTCTGCACATAAAAG
>CM018895.1:5399849-5407349 GCA_009663005.1 Actinidia chinensis | reverse complement strand
ACCATTCGATTCCATACTGACGTAGTGATTAGTTTTGTTGCTACCCTTGTGACAAACTATATCGAAACTACAAACAATAGCTCTTTTCCGTTGGCGATTTAGCCACTATTGTAAGTACTATGTCCAGTCGAATATATAGTTTCTTAATCACATATATAGATCGCCCCTTCCGGGAGACGTTATAAGGGTATATCCGTTAATCACTTAACATAGTAAGTCGCTCGGATACTAACTGATTAAAAAATAGGTGGTAGAAACTAATACCTTTAAAAAATTCGACTTACAAGAAAACGAACCTAAAAAATCTCTATTGACTAGTTGATACCACAGACCTCCATGGGACCTGGTAAATTTTCCACCAGGTTCCAAACTATTCGTAAAACTGCATCTTCAAGCGGCCCTAAAAGCCGATGTTTAATTGACAAATCTAAGGTAGTGGCTTTAGTTCACGGCTACAGTCAGACCAAATGAATTGATTACTTCAATACTTATGCTCCGCTCCGAGATTAACATCCATTTGAAGATCATTGCTAACTGGCAGTGTTATATGATCTAGAGATATATCAAATGGATATTAAGACAGCATACCTCAATGGTAACTTAGATGAGAAAATTTATATGGAATAATTTGAAGGATTTGTGGTTCCAGAACAAGAGAACAAAGTGCGTAAACTTGTTTAGTTTTTATATGGTCTTAAGAAAGTACCAAACAGTTTGCATGGAATTGACTGTAATTTGTCGTTCACAATCATAAATGTGACAATGTGTCTAGTGAAAGACCAGTGATATAGGATATTATTGTTTTGTCTTTATGTGGATAACCTCTCATCGGTGGTAATAATAATACAAGTGTTAAATTACCAAGAAAATATTGAACTCAAAAGATAATATAGTGGATCTATTGATTAAATGATTGACTAAGGAGCAAGTTTATCGATTATCAAGGGGAATGAGATTAAAGCCTATTATTAATTAAAAGTCACTTCAATGGCAATTCAACCTAGCTGACTAGAGATTCCAAGATATATGTTCAATTGGACAACCAAGTATTGTGTGACTAGTGGAGAATCACTGTGGAGATTATATTTTCTACCCCTTTTTTGATAACTCAGTGATACTAACATATTTGATATTAAGCTATGTTTTTATAATCTCATATCTTGGAGTAATTCCAGTGAAATGTTTTCATAATATCCTTAATAAAAAATTCACGTATATTAGTGGTGAAGGGGCCGCTTCTATAAGAATAATAAAGGTTACTCTCTAAGCACTCGTGAAATTATCAAACGATGCCCAAGGCCAAAATTGGCACAACCGTGAGAACCGGTTTATGGTTAATGAAATTACTATCTTGGCTTACACCAACGATTGAACAGTGATTAACACACAATGTTGCATATAATCGATTCATTTTTCTCATTTTTGTATACTTGCATAGGTTAAACCATTTGATTTAATCTATATTTTGTTCACAAGTGTAGAAACTTTGACGTTAAAGACATCCTTCTATCCATGTTTACGTATATCGAGAAAGTTTTGATGAAGTCAAATGGCAAGAAGAGGCCTCGGAGTGGCAATGTGGGACCTAAACAAAGAATTAGAAAATCAAGCAGGTGACTACCGGTAGTGGGTACACATTCCATAGGCAAAAGTAGATAATTTACAACCGTAGTTGATTCAGCACTATCGGTAGTACACATTCCAGAGGCAAAAGTAGATAATTCACTACCGGTAATTGATTCAGTACTACTGATATACAAGGCAGTCAGTCCAAAGGTAAAATTAGAATATTCACTACCGATAGTAAATCCATGACTACTAGTAGACAGGACATTCTAGAGGCTCATCAAGGTCCAGGCACTACTACCGGTAGATCGGGTATCCAGTCAGCTTCAGAAATAGAAGAACTACTGGTAATGAATCAATGACTATTGATAGTAAAGGCTAAAGACAAAACTTTTTTCAGTTTTTCTGCATAACTTTTAGGGGTATTTTTGTCTTTTTATTATGACTTTTTAGGGGGCTATTTAAATAACTTTTCTGAGATTTTAAGAGCTTTTAATTTAGGTTTAGCCCACATTTTAGATTTAGACTTATTGTAGAGAGAGAAAGAGAAGAAGAAGTGGGTTTGTGTATTAAATGGGTTAGATCTTCAAATCTTTCACTCTCATTTGTGCATTTATGATTGTAAGTTTTTTAATCAAGTTTGTAATTTTAATTTGTGTTTTTATATTTTTATTTCAAGTATTTTGAAGTTTTTCATAGATAGAAATGAGTAGCTAAACTCTCCAATTTTCAGGTTGATTGTAAAAACCGATTGAAGGTCTTGGATGAACAAGGGATTTGAGATTTTTGGGTTTAAAGTTAAATATTAAGTTTTTATCATTTTTTATCTTCATTATTCTAGAAACTATTGAAAACTTGGATGATTGATTATATTCGGCAATACTTATACATGAGCCTAGTCTTAGTATAGGCATAGCGTGAATCGATGGTATTCATCCTCAAAGCTAACAAGCCGATTTAATCTAGAAAATAATTTTTTTAAAGAACAAAGAGTTTTATTACTAAATCTTTTGAATCCGAGACTCACGACGAAGTTGAAGGATTTGAGTTATAAACTCATCACCTTTAAGAATTCCAAGAAACGAAATCGATTAGAACGATCAATCCCAAAACTTTTTCACATTAATTTAAAATCAACTTTGTTCAAGTCATTTACTTTCACTTGCTAGTTAGTTTAGATAATCAACCATTTCCAAAAACAATCCAATTTTTATTTCTTTTTTTTAGAACATTATGTTCGTCCTTTGTAAGGGATTGAGAGGATAGTTCTAGTCCTTTTGGCCCTTGTCACCAGCTCCTTGTGGAATCCGACCTCTACTCCGTTTCTATTCCGCCGGCCTTCTCTTAGATTTATCTCAAGCGCACGTTGGCGAGAGATCAAACAATTCAAGGCATCATATCCACTAATTAGCCAACTTGATAGTTTTTCACAAGATTACGTTCAATGCTAAAAGCTACCTACCTCTATACAAGGAATTCCTTTAAATTGTCTCTCACTTAAGAATCATATTTTCTGCATTAAAAGAAAAAAAAATTATTCATTGGGGTATTGGTAAAAAAAAATAAGTTTGAGTTAATTTTGACTCAATTTTTGGGTGGGTCTTGGTTACCGAAAGGGTAAAACCATGTGTGGAATGAGTTATTCTCTGCTAGTAAACATCTATAGTGTATTCCCTTGCAAAACGGATAAGAGGTGAGTGAGAAAATATTCACCAAATCGCTACCATTAATATAAAAAATGTGGTGAAGATGCAAAGTCCCACAACTTGCTTGACAATTTTTTAGTTTTAATATATGTCAAGTTAACACTAATAGGTTGAATCCTTGAGCACCAAAATTTTAAAAGATGGAGTTATTGACAAAGTGGGCTTAAACCTCATTGGACCTACCTTTCATACGCATGCGCTAGTTTTATTTATATTCACTGAAATGTCACAACCTTGAGCTATTAGTTCATAACACAAAAATTAGAAGTTCATCAAGCAAAAACAATCGTGCTAATTTTTGTGCGTGTGACTGTTGCATCTAGTGACAGATGGCGATAATCCATAAGCACAAGTGACGTGGCGAATTCTGTTTTAAGGAGATAATGTTGAACGCTGGTCTCGGCCATACCAATTTTGTGTTTATTTTTTCTATTTATTATTTATTTTAATTGCATTTCTAATTATCAATAATCTAATAGTACAAATTTCAAATTTTTTTATTTTCCACATTTAAATTTAACAATTCCTAAATTTTATATAATAGTTATTGAAACTTTCCTTGTGTCTATTAACTTGAGTGAATCCAATGGTGTTCGCTCTGACAGAAGCCTCGAAAATTAGAACCTTCCATTAGATAAAGACCAACAAGCGACCAAACATACAAAACATTGAGTCTTTGTATAGAGGACTTTTATTCCTTTTAACAACTGATCAATTTATGATTTTGCTTAGGTAATCTATATAGATAGATAGATTTAACTTACGAACCATTTAATTTATATTAATTATGAATAAAAATAAATATTTGGACTTGAAATTATTTTATTTTAGTACTATGAAAACACTCTGTCTCTAATACTATTTTAACAATTGACACTCCGTAGTCATTCTTCACTCACGCACCATCTCTCTGCGACCTTTGTCATACATGAACAAAATCCAATCAAATGTGTGACAACTTGTGAATCATCTTAGCCTTGGTCATAAATTGCGAAGTCAAGTCAGTAATCGAGTTTGCAATTTTATTCACCCACCATCTTATTACGTGAGTGAATATTACCATCTTTTTATTGATTTAAATGCCTAAGTGGGTGAATATTACCCACATTTTTATTGGTTTACTTGGACGGATGAATATTTTTATTGGTTTAAATGTATGAGGACTACCATTTTTATGTCAAAGAATAATGATTAGTACACACCCAAAAGTGGGTGTGTACAAGATACACTCATTTTGTCCTCTCACAAAATAAGTAGGACCCGCCCTAATTAGAATTTTTAAAAAAACATAAAAATCCTAATTAAGGCGGGACCCACTTGTTTTATGAGAGGACAAAAATGAGTATGTCTTGTACACATTTAAAAATGGGTGTGCACATGTCATTATTGTATTTCAAATAAAGCTCATGCAGGTGGGCTAATAAAAGAATAGGTAATATTCACAACCAGTGAAAACAGTTGTACTCGTAACGCTTTTAATGAAAGACACTGATTAAATCATCATTTTGCAACTCCACCCCTCCCTCTACACCACTTGATTACTCACAATTTTAGTTAATTTAATAAATAAAAAATTCTAACCACAATCCAAATTGTGGTGATTAGTGGGGAATATATTAAAAAGTGTATAAAAAATACGAAATTTGTATTGAAAAAATAAATTTGTTCGGCTTATAATTTCGCTTTTAGGTATATTAATTGCGTGTAACAAAATATAATTTTGTTATGTTACTTTTATGTATTTGATATTTTGAGAGTTGAGTGATTAGTATGTGAATCAACCCGATGATCAAGAATTCAAGTCGAAGTACAAGTATTGAAGTCAAATGTACAAATTAAAGTGGTCAAAGACTGCATTAAAGAGTTCATTTATAGAAATTTCCATGTTTGAATTTTCAAATTGTATTTGGAAAGAATTGGTTTTCAAGCTATTTTAGGATTCCTAATCTAAGGACGTTAAGGAGATTATAAATAAACAAGGTAGATAATCCTAATTG
This sequence comes from Actinidia chinensis, assembly GCA_009663005.1. Classification (NCBI taxonomy): domain Eukaryota; kingdom Viridiplantae; phylum Streptophyta; class Magnoliopsida; order Ericales; family Actinidiaceae; genus Actinidia; species Actinidia chinensis. The sequence continues at coordinate 5,402,080 of CM018895.1, read as the reverse complement.
ATGGTGAGAACCATTTATTCATGCTCTCCGTGTACTTGAGAGAAATTTTTAAAATTAATCAAGCTTCATATTCTATCTCAAGAGTGATTCAAAAATTTATCCGATCAAGTTGAAATCCTTTCGACGTACTCAAAAGCTAGCGGATCTAAGTTCAATTCACGAAAAATTCTGGAGGTGTTGAGGATTTAACACTCAACCATCTATCGAAGTGGAGATCATGGACCCAATCAGATCAAGGAGCACACCCACAAGTTCAAGGATTCAACATCTAAGACACGTGAATTCGCTTAAGTTGGTTTTGTCTGTTGTAACTTATATTTTGCATAGTGGATTAGTTGGTTGGACTTAGTCTCGTTTTTTCTACTTTAAAATTTTTCACGTAAAAAATCGTATTTTTTTGTGTGTTTAATTTGTTTTTGCTACGTGCGATCATATTTATTTTATTAATAAACTTCTGCAAATTCATAAAACGAATCAATAATTTTATAATTTTTTTACTTTAGTACTCTTAAAGTAATTTTTAATGATTCTTTAATTTTAAAATGATTAATCTAAACAGTAGAGTTCACTACTTTTTTTATCTTCATGATTAACACATCATTAAATGTTATCACCGTTGGGATAACAAAGACATATATTAATTAGTTTTTTGTCTTTTTTTAAAAAAAAAAAGAAAAAGAATGCCAAATCTACAAATATATGTTGGGGATACCAAAATATCTGCTATTTATCAACTTTTTGTACCACATTACGTTTTTTTCATGTTAAATACGCAATCTATTTGAGTTAATAAAAAGTTCTTTTTCGTTTTAAAAAAAAAAAGTATGTTTGTCGGTTCACATATTTAAAAGTTATTTTTAGAAGGCGAGGGTATTTTCGTAACTTCATATAGTCATCATTCCTAAATGAAGGGGTGATTCTATTTAGACACAAGAAATCTCTTTGGCCCTAATTTTTTATTGGGATAAATTTTACCGCCTTTATCTTTCCTATAGTTTTTTTAAAATAACATTGATCTATCTAACTTTTAAATTTACAATCAAGATTTTTCTCAGAAATTAATTTTTTGATAAAAATGATAAGATTGCCTTTATTTTTAGAAATTTTATATTTTTTTCTCAACACACCAATTAAAGTTAATAGGCATTCTATTTTTTTCTTGAAATAATCTTCTTTATTCAACTATCTTATAAAATTATTTTTTAATTTATTATTGATAAAAAAAGGGGTAGTTCACAAATAAATGATATTTTAAGAAAAAATAGGATTTTTATTTATTTAATTGATGTATTGAGAAAAAAATAAAAGTCCTAAATTTAAGGGCTTTCTAGTTATTTTTATTAAAAAAAATTGTTTTATGATAAAATTTTGATAATAATTTAAAAAGTAAGAAATGTCAGTCATATTTCAGAAACTATAGGAGAGATTGTTATAACTATTAGAAACCTTAGAGAGATGAGTGAAATTTATCCAAATTATATAATGCGCGGGAGAGAGAAATTCGTTGGATCCAAATAGAATCACCCAAAAGAATGGGTTGATTCTATTTGAACCAAGAAATTTATCTCTAAATTCGTTGGATCCAAATAGAATCACCCAAAAGAATGGGTTGATTCTATTTGAACCCAAGAAATTTATCTCTAAGCAGTTTTCCTTTGAATAAATTTAACTGACCCCCCTGAGATTTTTGAAAATTATATTCACCTCTTTGTTGTTTTTGAAATAGCATTGGACTCTTTGACTCTTGAAACTATTATAAAAATTCTCCTTAAAACAAATGAAAAAATTATCCTTAAATTTAGGGGTTTTAAATGTCTTTCCTCAATACACTAATGAATAAACATTTTTTCTTTTTCTTCAAACCACTATTTATTTGTAAACTATCCCATTTTTATTTTTTATCAATAAGTAATTTTCTAAAAATAATAATATAAATAGTTTACTTTTTAAGTATCATAATTAAAGCTTACTTAAAATTAAATTTTTTTTTATAAAATTTAATAAATTCATTATAAAAAGATTGGTGTGTTGAGAAAGAAAATGAAGTTCTAAAAAAGGCCAATATTGTGAATTTTTCCAAAAAATTAGTTATATGGGAGAATCTTTATAATAGTTTCAAAAGTAAGGGATATTAGTGATATTTTAAAAATTACAAGGGAGGTAGTTGTATTTCTCAAAAATATCAAGGGTGATTAGTGAAATTTACTAATCAGAAAAATTGGGGCTAGGGA
>CM018895.1:5372349-5384849 GCA_009663005.1 Actinidia chinensis | reverse complement strand
GAGGATCAAAAAAATTATAAAATTTTGATCAAATAGAGATAAAAATTCACTAAGGTCTAAAAAAACTCGAAAACTAAGTAACTAAAAAAATCAATATCCCAAACTAGGCTCAATTGATTCCCTTTATAGTTTTTTATAATTTTTTTTTATTTAAATTTTTTTTTATCATTTTCAATTAATATTATGACTAATCTATTTAATCTTTTGGGGGGACATAAAGTAAAGTATATGGATAACTAATGACTAAGACTCCGTTGATAATACTTAAAAAGTCAAGTTTTTTTTAAATTTATTATCAAAAAATTAAGATTTTTTGATTTTTTTTCATTTTCTGGCTTTACTTTTGCTAAAAATAAATAAAAAGCAAAAAAAATAACTTTGACAACTTTTTTGCTTATAAACTTAAGAAAGGTCAGTTGAAAAGCTGGTACCAAGCGAAGCCTTAAATATGATAACATATTGCATTTAAAATAGAGGAATCAAAAATTTTGAAAAATTTACACTTATACCCCCTCCCTTAAAAGGGGTGATTCCGCCTGCCCTCACTTTTTTTGTGAAGAGTCTGATCCACCGGACTCCGAGCCATGCATATAGGAAAATGAACAGAAGGAGAGGAGGTCCTTAAGAGGGGCCAAAGGGGTGGAATAGGGATAATAATACTTGTGTCGAACCACTATCCCCTCTTAGAATTTGGGGCCGGTGTTGTACCTATAGTGCTGGTCACGGTGATATGAGGGTTGGATGGCCTCATCTCGGGCCTAGTAATGTAATTTAAACTTTTTAATTTACAAGACACAATGAGCAAATATTTTATATAAAAAAAATAGGTTGACTAAAAATTGGTAGCTAGTCACTTCATCGTATTATCTCTGCTTGAAAAAATAGACAATCTATCATTGAGACCATACCTAACGTCTATTATTTTAAAGATAAATGTTATCAAATTATGTAGTTATCGATATTCAATTAACTTTTTTTTTTTACATAATTAATTTTCTTTAAAAAACCTACAAAATAAATAATTCAGATCACTTTGAGAAACCCGAGTTAGGTCCACTAGTGACTAGACCTTCACAGTTCTGGGGTATGCCTAATGAAAACAACACCTACTAAACCCTAGCGGAACTTTGTCTTAAGCAAACTTCTCTTTTGCAAATTAAATAAAACTTGTACATTTTTAGAGTTATTTTAAGAGAAACTGAAAAAATATAAAATTTTAATTAAATGATAGAAAAAAATTCAGTGAAGATAAAAAAACCTCAAACTTTATGTAAAATGGCCAAGGAATAGAAAAAACTTCATAGTTTCTTTGTTTCCTTTCTGAACTAAACATATATTTTGGAATGTTTCACAATAGAATAACGAATCAGTGTGGATACAGAAAATATAAAAGGGATTTTATTACTATATTTATAGATTTAAACTATACTTGTCATTATCTCAATATTCAAATCACAATTAACAAGATAACTACTGTTATCAATATATCTCACACTACATTGTCACCCATAAAGTAAATTGCTTCCCCCGACACCCCTGTCCCCCAACACAATGACTTTTATACCCCTCTCTCATAATTGCTTTTTCACCCCTTGTCTCTCAGCCAAACCTACCCCTGCAGTTTTTTTTCCCAGTTTTGTTTGTGCTTTAATTTATTTTTTTTCAATTTTATTTAATTTTTATGTAGTTTTGTTTTCTTTATTTTATTAGTTTTTTTATTTTTTAATATTTTTTTATTTAATTTTTGACACATGTCGAACCCTATTTCTCTTAAATTAACCCCAATCGAGAGTAGAATTTGAAAGCTATTGATTAAAATTTTTTTTTGATATATTTTTTGTGTAGTTTTTTTGGTGTATTATTACATTTACTCTTCCTTGAACATGTTAAATCATATTTGTCTAGAATTTTTTATTTACAAAATATTTGTTTCGCAAGATAGTTAGGTGTGTTTGCTTATTATTGTTAGTATTTTTATTATTTTTATATATATATATAATATATTTTTATTTTGATTCATATTTTTTATACTTTTTAAAAATTTTTATAAATTTGACTCCGTAAAATCTACAACGAAAAAATAAATAATAATTATAATATATATAAATTTATTTATGTAAAAATAAAAATAAAACTGATTAAAACAAAAAATAATTTAATAAAAAAGAAAACTGTTAAAAAAAAATTATAAAAAAAAAAGAGTTAACGGCTAGAGGTAAGTGGAAATGGGGGGCCAAATAATAATTGTTGAGCGTGGGGCCGGGGGTGTCATGGGAAAAAGCAGCTCCCCCCATAAAAATACAACAGCCACATGTTTTATAGAGTAGATCTTTATGGAAACCATATACTAATGAGGATTGCACTTTAATTAAAAAACCAGAAAGTCAAAAGATTAATCCAAATCTGCTTCTCAGCTTCTCATCTCTGTCTCCCCACTCATCTCTCTCCAATTCCCCTATAATAAATGCATATATTACTCAGTCAATTATGTTTTTAAGATAGAGAGGACAAAAATGATTTTGAGCCAAATATAAGTTTTATAATCCCTCCTTATTTTTCAATTACCATGTAGAGGGATGTATTGCGAATGTATGAAATTATATTCTCGTTATACACTATACATTCTCATCCTTTCACCACAATTCCTACAATGACTAATTGATCGCTCCTCCCCCTCTCTTATGGGGCCGAATTTTTACGGCCCATCCCCTCCTTTTTTTTTTTCCTTGATTAACTACAAATTATTTATTTTCTAAGGTAAAAGAGTAAAAACAATAACATAATAAATAATGAATAACTTTTAATTAATTAATATTAAAAATATAATATTAAGTTTATTAAAAATTAAAAGTTAAGGGCATAAAAATTAAAAACAAAAATAACAATACTAATTGACTATAAAAAATAAAGTTTATGTCCTTTAAGTCCCTTATATATACGAGAGATACTAAAAAAATCATAGTTGATTATTTTTTTATATTTGAGATTTATTATTAATAAATATTATAAATTATATATTAAATAATATATAATATAATAATAAAATATATATTACTTTAGTGAAACAGAGTCGGGGCGGTTATCGTAGCAAAGACATGCAAAATCATCCCCACTCTATTCCCAATTTTTTTTTTATATATTTTTCTTTCATCCCCACCCTTTAGAAGACTATGAATGATCCATTATTGGGCATTTTTGATCTTAGGTTTCTATTTCACTATCAAGCACTCTTGTAGTTTTTTTTTTCAATTTGGCTGTTGGATCAAAAATTTTGTGGAAGAAAAAATAAAGTTAGAGGATATAGCGGTCCGATTCTCTCACCTAATCCTTAATCCAAAGACAGCCTAAAGGTGGATCAATAAATGTAACTCATATTTTTCATTGGCTCTTCCAAAATAACGGACCCCAATGGAAAAATGTAGGTATTATTCGCCCACGTTCAATGTTTTTAATAACTCACTATCCGGCCTAATGATCGATTAAGCTGGGCGCCAATCTCAATGTATACTAGGGGACCCAATTTTAATATAAATTTATCAAACTCAAAAATTGAAAGCACCTAAAAGATTTTGAACATGAAATCTCTTAATTGGTACACAAGTTCCACTATATAGAAGAGACTAGCAGCATTATGATAGTGCGTCGCCTTATTTACTTTTTCATTGTGGCTTAGATTTCAGTTTTTTGGGGTGAATTTTAATGACCTTTTCTGAGATTTCTGACTACTTGTCCTGTAATTATAAAAATAGTAGTGATCTTCCATATTGTTTTTGAAATTAATGTCAAGACTCCCTTCTAAAGCTAAGTTTCGTGCAAATATGACAAACTTGTCAGTTGATTTAGGATTTTTATACATTTTTTTCTCAATATACCCATTAAAATAAATAAATATTTTATTAAAAAAATACTATTTATTTATAAACAACTCTAATTTTATTTTTTATCAATAACTACTTTTTTAAAAAAGAATTGACCCAAATTATTTACTTTTTAAGTACTCCTAATGAAAATATACTTAAAAAATTAAACTTTCTTATCAATAATTTTTTTTAAAAAAATATTCTAAATATTTTATATTTTAAGTGCTCATAATTTAAACATACTTAAAAAATAAGCTTTGTTATCAATTTTTTTTTTAAAAAAAAGAGAATGTAATTTATTTAATGGATGTATTGAAAAAACAATTTAAAAATTTTAAATTAAAGGATAATCTTGTTATTTTTACATAAAAATCAGCTCCCATAAAATTTTAGTTGGAAAATTGTAAGCATGTAGAAAATTTTTACAAACAAAAAAGAACTGATTGTTTGTTATACCTGCACCATTTTACATCATTTTGTGTAAATTTTTGTACACATTTTTGCGGAATAGCAATAAAAAAAAGGGGAAATGAATGCCGTGCACGTCATTGGCCATGCTAACGTCATAGTTTGTTCTTTTTTCTCTATTATTAGGTTTTACCTAACATAATACTCGTTAAAAGTCCCTTTTTTTGCCCTTTTTGGCAACTACAATGAATTAGCTAACTAGTGTATGGTCTTGTTTACGTTTAGCAACAACCATGGTCCATTTGCATATATGCAGTAGAAAGATTGCAAAGAGAAAGAGTCTCTCTGCACTCTCTTTGCTCTACTTCTCATCACCTAGATCACATAAAACGCGAGCGGGAGCGAGAGCGAGAGCGAGAGCAAATGTATGAGAGCGTCTTCTGTCAAAATATCTTGAGAGCGAGAGCATCTATGTTATACATTTTTTTAATCAAAATATAGTCATATATTTTGGGAGCGGGAACGGCGAGTCTCGGTAGAAGAATTATGTGACCTAGCTCACCACTCTATCTCTCTCACAACCTTACCCTCCATTTTATATATCTAAAGAAGGAGATGGTAGATCAACAGAATACTTAATTGTTATTATAGTTTAGCAAAGAAAATATAACTTAACTAAAAGACTAACTCAAGAGTTCAAACTAACTCAATAATTGTAATACTCTCGAGAGTTTTAATTAACTTGAGAATTCTACTCCCACATGAATAATATTTTATGTTCGTTAACTAGGTCTGGACCGGCCCAACAATATATAAGACTTGCCTTAATCGTGTAAATATTCAAATTTGAGTATTATCCATATTCGATTTTGATGCTTTTTATTTTAATACCGACCATTATTGAAGATGCTCTTCCATTTGTTTGTAGCGTTAAATAATTCAACTAGTCCTGAACTGTCATTATCTTTCCTTTGTGGTACATGAACTGTCATTATTTTTGCTTAACATTTATGGCTACATACCAGGTAAAGTCGTTGCCAAGGTCATTGAAAAATAATTAATTTTTGCAAAAGTAAATGGATCCATAACTAGGGTGTCAAAAAAAATCGCGAATGCGAAACCGATCCAATCCGAAAACTGATCCGTAGGTTTTTATTGGGTCCATGGATTAATGGTCTGACATGGATGAAAAAATTAGAAACCGTAATTCGTGGTTCGTCCATGGATTTATAAGCAAACCGTGGAATTAACCAGAACCGGACCGTGAGATTTAAAAGATATAAATGAATATATAATATATATTATAGATATATATATATTATATAATAAATAAAATATTTAGGAAAGAATTTAGAATTTGTAATTGTTAACTTATATGTTACTTATTTACTCTAAATTATTCAATGTGTATAAAAGAAAAAAAAAAGTTAGGGGTAACCAATGTAATTTTATTGTATTTTTAAAAAACTTGCACTTACAAAAAATTAGAAGTAATTTCTATTTACAAGTGTAACATATCTTTTTTGGTTGATCTGGACTAAACTCATTATAAACTACTTTGTATAAATTGATCCATGAGGTTATCTATTACATTAAAGGTTCAATTAATTTAGGGTTTGTCAATTGGTTCTTTACTGTATTATTTATTTTGATCGGCTATTGTAGCTTGTTATGGTGCTAAACATGATTTTATTTTTTTTAATTTCGTGGAATTATAATCCGTGGATTAACCGTTGATCCGAACCGTAATTTTTTTAATTTTTTTGAACCCGAACCGTAGATTTTTGGTTTGCAACGATTCTATTTTCTTAAACCGTAAACTTTTGGTTCGGTCCTTGGATTCATACTTATCGGACCAATCCGGACCGTGACATCATATCCATAAACAATTGGTCCTCCACGTGGATTGATAATACCTGTGCCGAACAGTACATTTGATGAAATAGATTCTTGCCAATGTACGTAAAATTAAAAAAAAATGTTGGAGTGCAAAATTGCGCAGGAATTTGCTCTTGCCCAGATTTAACTTGCACTCCCAGTAAAAATGACTTGCAAGTTGCATCGTCTGGGAGAAGAAAACAAACTCGTTTCCTCAATAAGGGTAAAATCGTCCACTAAATAATAACATTCCATCTGGTTCATATTATTTTGTTGGTACCATCTCCGTCGATTTTTTAGTTTTTCATTCTACAGATATGAGATTATTCCTCGATCTTATTTTAAATCCCGAGTGCAATTATGTTCACTTAATATCTTACTAAGTGGAATAATATTACTCATCTTTTCATTGGTTTAATGCCTGAGCTGAACATTACTCACATTTTAATTGATTTAAATACTTTGAGACCTACCATTTTAATTTCAATGCTACGATGCACCATTTGACATTTTAAGCGGCATTTTACCCACAGTTGTACTCGTAACCCTTTTCATCAAGGCCACCTATTAAATCATCATTTTGCAGCCTCCCTCCCTCCCCCTACACCACTTGATCACTCACAATCTAGGTTAATTTAATAAATAAAAGTTGTTTACTACAATCTAAATAGTAGTGGTTAAGAAAAAACATATATTAAAAAGTGTATTGAAAAAATAAATTTGTTAGGCCTAAAATTTTGTGTATGACAAAATATATTTTTTTTATGTATTTTTTTTTATGTTATAGTTTCAGAGTTGAGTGATTAGTATGTGAATCAACTAATGATCAAAGAATTCAAGTCAAAATACAATTATTAAAGCCAAATGTACAAGTCAAAAGCTGCATTGAAAAGTTTATTTATGAAAGTTTCCATATTGGACTTGAAAAGATAACTTAAAGAGGTTAAGGAGGCTATAAATATACGAGAGAGGTAATCATAATTGATGGTGAGAGCAATTTATATCAATCGTTAATGCTCTCTATGTACTTGGGAAAGATTTTTAGAATTACTCGAGTTTCGTAGTGATTCAAAATTTATCCGATCAAGGTTGCAATCCTTTGGACGTACTCAAAAGTTGGTGGATCTAGGTTCAATTCGCGGAGAATTTCAGAGGTGTTGAGGAATTAACACTCAATCATCTATTGAAGCGTAGATCGTGGATTCGATCGGTATAGCACATCCAAAAGTTCGAGAATTTGACACCTAAGATGTGGACTCACTTAGGTTGGCTTTGTGAGTTGTAATTTTTATTTTGTATATTGAATTGGTTAGTCAGACTTAGTCCCGTGTTTTCTTTTCCTATTTTGGGATCATTACATAAAAAATCGTTTGTCTTTTTTTTGTGTGTGTTTGATTTATTTTTGCTACTTGTAATCATGTGTTTCATTAATAAACTTTCGCAAAACGAATAACTCAGACTTTTGATTTTACGACATATTTTTACTTTAATACTCTTAAAGAATTTTTTAATATTTCGTGATTAGTTTAAATAGTAAAATTCACTACATTTTTTTCTGCATTATGATTAACACATGCAAATATGTCGTGCACTACATGATTTCGAACAATGCTCTAAGAACTTCTCTAATCCAATTCTTTATTTTAGAAGATCAAAATAATATTTTATATTCCAAAAATAAATATAAAAGATCTTAATATTCTCTCGAAATGTAACCTCAAACTTCCATTTTCATCTCTAAAAAGTTATTTTCAATATAAACCTTCAAATTCTCTCTCCAAATACTTTAAATTGTTAATTAGTTAATATAAGTTTTTTTAATTTATTAAATATATTTAATATTCATACCATTTTAAAAATATGGACGATATCTATTATCTTTTCACATGTCAATTTATAATTTAAACACATAAGTTATGGGGCGCACACGATAGGTAGTACCTTCACTATTAATTGTAGCATGCTCATTAATATCTTTGACCTGGTCTAGATTGGGCCCCTCATTCTTATGAGTTTAGCCGCCTTACGTCATCCTGGTTTCAGCCTCCTTCCACGAAACAAACACTTGTCAAATGAAGTAATGAACCACTGGATTTCCAAAAAAATTGACTATACCGGTAAAATCCAAGCATTTTAAGTTTATTTTAATTATTTATATTATAAAATTTATTAAGAATTTTAATACTATAAAAATTATAATAATTAGATATAAATTAATTATCGATTATAATTAATTTATATCAAAATAAATAAGTGTAGTCCTATGTTATATTTATTTATTAAGTTATAATCTAAGAAATATTAAACTATGCCCGATCAATATAATTTTTTATAATATTATTTTTTTTAATGTAATCTATAGTATTAACAATTTTTTTTTGGGGGGGAGGGGTTCACATAAAAAATCGTGCACGTCTTTTTTTTTTGTGTTTAATTTTTTTTTACTACTTGCGATTATATTTATTTCATTAATAAGCTTTCATAAATTCATAAAATGAATCAACCTAATTTTTTTATTTTACAAATTTTTCTAAGAAGATCTCCGATCGAAACATTTTTTTTATAGGATCAAAATAACATTTTATATTAAAAAAATAAATACTAAGTATCTTACTATTCCCTCAAAATCTAACCACAATCTTCCCATTTTCATCTCTAAAAAGTTCTTATCAATATAAACTTTCAATTTTTTTCTCCAAACACATTAAATTGTTAATTAGGTTAATTAATTTTTTTTAAATTTATTTAATATATTTAATATTACCCCTTTTAAAGATATACTATATCTTTCCAACATATCAAATTTCTAATATTAATCACTTATTTATTAAAAGTCATAGGTTCATGGTTAGGACACTTACTAAATACATCGTACGCACGCTCATTAATAGTTTTGACATGGCCTACATTGAGTTCGATTTCTCCTAAGTTTTTTTTAGTGTAGTGGTCATAAAGTGTACAAAATAACGATATTTTATATATATAAGGATCAAAATGACATCGTTTTAATTAATTATAAAACGACGTCGTTTTATTTTAACAACCAAAACGACATTGTTTTGATTTTTAAATATATAAAACGACATCGTTTTGAATAATTTAAGACCACTTTACTAAAAAAATCTTTCAGATGATCCGAATCCGGCCTAGGCCCAATTAGTCGCTTCAGAGCCGCCTTACGTCATCCTGGTTTCAGCCAACACATACACTAAACAAACACTTGTCAAATGAACCACTGGATTTTTAAAAAACAATATTATACCGGTGAGTATAAGTATTTTAAATTTATTTTAATTTTTTAAAACGTTTAAATTGTAAAATTTATTGAGAATTTGAATATTGCAAACTATCACATTTATCATATACATATTAATTATCGATTAAATGAATTATAATCAAACTAATACATATAATCTTAATGTAAAAATTCATTTATTAAGTTATAATTGATTGGGTTGTCATTGTCAAATTTCATTTGGGTCTATCATTCTTATCACAACAGTGAGGTTATTTTGGTCAATTCAAAATTGACACTCCCTTCTATAAAGTGCGTGCTCTTCTCATTATCATATACAAATCAAAGCTAACTTAATGAAGATGAAAATGGCGGGTATGTTTGGTGTGTGGTTTTGGTACCTATCCTGGCGACCGACGGAGCCGCCCAGTATCAGTGGCGGGCGGCAGGCGGGCGGGCGGATGTCCAAACAAAGTTTGCTGCAAGCATTGGTGGTTCTGTGGGACCACCCCTGAGTTTTGCTTGCCTTCCAAGGGCTGTCAGAGTAACTGCAAAAAGCGCCTCGTCGGCGGTGGTGAGAGTGCTTCGAACGTGATGGCTACGTACCATTACTATAACCCGGAGCAGGTGGGGTGGGACTTGAGAGCAGTGAGCTCGTACTGCTCCACCGGGGACGCCAACATGCCCCTCGCCTTGCGCAAAAAGTACGGCTGGGCCGCGTTTCTTGGCTGCCGGCGGTCCTTAACGCCATGCTCTTTTGGAAATGCTTGCGGTAATAAATTAACACAATATATTTTTATTATTTTTAACACTCGTTACATAATATTCACCACAATTAATTGTAACATGAACGTTGTGCAGGTAACAAATACAGCGACTGGAGCTGAAACAACCGTTCGAATTGTTGATCGATGCAGCAACGGAGGTCTAGACTTGGATGCTGGTGTGTTTCGAGGACTCGACACAGACGGACAAGGAAATGCAAGAGGCCATCTTATCGTTAACTACCAGTTCGTGAACTGTGGCGATGGGACGACTTCAGAGGACGAACCTTTATTTTCCATTATGGACGTGGATGAATCATGATCAACCGTAGTAATCTAGCTGTTAACGACTTGTAGAAAAATAATGTATATACCTCCGGACATCTGTACGTCGGCTTTCATGTACGTGTCCGGGGTGAAGGAATAATAATCTCTTGTGACTGCTTGTTACTCGGTTCCCAAAACATCCTTTTGGTTTCGATATGAAATAAATTGAACTTTTTTTATTTGAGATATTATTTTTTATTTTTAATTAAAATTAATTATTTAAAAATATCATTTAGATTAATTTAAATTTTATTGGCTATTTATACAAAAGTTGTGATTTTTTTACTTTTTTTATTTCTGAATCAAAACAAATCAGAAAAGATAAAATAACTAAAAAATGAAAAAAGAAATTACTAAGGAAAAAAAAAATTCAAAGCATCATTGAATAAAAAAAATAAAAAATAACATTTTCAGTAAAAATTTAATGATAAGGATAATTTTATTTAATTTTATAACGTAAATTAGAAGATGTAGAAAGTGAATTAGTCGGTGACATAATCAAAAATAATTTGACCTATTTATTTATTTTTAATCCTGTAACCAAGTAATATAAGATTATTGGGTTAAGTGGATGAATCTGATTCTTTCTCATTATTAGAATTATATTTTTATTGGAATGAGAGGTAAAGAATCACGTCATTATTCTTCTTGTAATCTAGAACGTTAAAATTATGAGATACCGAACATAAACATTCTATTTTCTCCCTTAGCCTTGATAATTGACAAATTAATCAGGCTAGTCTTTCATTAATTGATTGATTCAAATAGCTATTCAAGTACTTCAAATCTAGCTAGTGGACTTATTATAGCAATTGTACCATGGATATTTGTTTGAGATCATTAATGATTTAGTCCGGACCTCTAGTAGCTCGAGAATTTCAATCTAGGTTGCTCAAGTGATAGATGGACTTCATCTGTTTGGGCCTTAAAAATAATAAAATGGAGGCGGTGGGGGTTTATAAAGGGTCACAAAAAGCCCAAGGTCTCGTAGCTGCTTGGCCCGGACGCGACTTTAGCCTATGGCCAGGATAGCATGGACTGAGCCTGGTTCTAAATTTAAAATCCATGAGTCGGCCCCCAATTCGACCCGTTACAAAGTCCGAAGGTCGGGCCTGTAGCCCAACTCGAAGGCACTAATATCTATGAATAATTTTATTAATACGTATTATTTTTTTTCAATCTTTTGTATTTTAATAGTCTTTTAATTTAAAATAAAATATATTTTAAGAAAATATTATTTAAAAATTTGTAGGCTCAGGCCCCTTAAAGTTAATGGGCTCGATTTGGGTCTCATCTTTTAAGTCCGGCCTGTCCCGACCACACTGGCCCTAATGACCTTTAGTGGGAGGTGATGATATTTGAAAATGAACCAGTCCAGTGTAGAGAAAGAAGCAAGAACCCCAATCCAAGGAAAAGCCCATTAGTGTTAGTATAGCACCTGGTTTAGGAACTTTGTGAGCCCATTAAGGTAAGCAGGCATAGCTAGTTTTTAAGGATCGGCTTGGTTACTGGAAATTTGAATTAATGAAGATCAAGGGGTTGGTATAAGTGATTGACGTACTTCTTTACTGGGCATAAATATTTTGTCTGGGTTCGAGTCTTATTGTTGAGATACGCAACTTTCTATTTTTTTTTTCTCCCGACAAAAAGAAAAAATTAAATTAATATAATAATTGGGTTAAATCCAATTGAGTTATACGAAAAAAAATCTTATAAAATGATACAAATTTCTAGGTAGATCTCATCTACTTTTTGCTCAAGAATTAATATTCAAATGTCCAAATGACTTTCTAACCAGTGTGGGAGGTATTATAACCTAGCACCACACTCAATAACCAGCATTTACCATTGCCCACTTTATTAATATTGGTCTAACGATAGCTTTTTTTCTTTTTGGTGCCTTATTCACCTATTTTATATTCGTGAAAGAAGTACTATGTTCACCTCATAATATTATGATCTTTTAGGTCAGGCCTATAGATCACCCATTTCATTCATAAAACTACAAAGTTAAACAACTTAAATCAT
>CM018895.1:5359849-5364849 GCA_009663005.1 Actinidia chinensis | reverse complement strand
TATGAAACCCATTGTACTAGCCATTAATAATTATGAGTGGACTTCATCATAATAATAAATAAAAGGGTAAATTTTACTGATCTCCCCTAAAGTTTCTGACAAATACAGCTATATCCTCTGTAGTTTCAAAAATAATATTGACTTTACTTATTTTTAAAACTAATGTCAAGATTCTCTCATGAAACTCATTTTTGTGCAAAAATAATGAACTTATCATTTGATTTAGAGCTACAAAAAAATCTCAATACACCCATTAAGATAAATAAATATTCTCTCTTTTTTTAAAAAAAATAATGCGATAAGTATTTCATTTTTAAGTACGTTTAGATTAGAGCACTTAAAAAAGAAAATATTTAGATCATTTTTTTAAACAAAATATTGCTAACAAATTTTTAATTTTTTAAGTACATTTTTAATGTAGAAGTACTTAAAAATAAAACTATTTACTATTTAGATCAATTTATTTAATAAATTATTTATTAATAAAAATAAAAAATAAAGAATAAAAATAAAATAGTTTACAAACAAATGGTGTTTTGCCAAAAAAAAAAAGGAGTATTAATTTATCTTAATGGGTGTATTGAAAAAATAAAATAAAATCCCTAAATAAAATGGTAAATTTATTACTTTTGCACAAAAATGAGCTCTAGAGTGAATCTTGATATTAATTTTAAAAGTAAAAGAGGTCATTGTTATTTTTAAAACTACATGGGTAATTGCTATATTTGTCAGAAATCTCAAGCGAGGTAAGTGAAATTTACCGTAAATAAAATGTGGTGAAAAAAAGTGGTACCGTAGCATTATTGGCTAACAAATGAAAAGTAGTGACATGGAAATGAATAGGGTTATCTGGACCAAAGTGTCATATCTAAAACACTTTGATTTACCTAAAACATTTTTATATAAGGCGTGGTTGTAACTACTCCACCCCTACGTATTAGGAAAGTGTCACCAACCATGCTTGCAATTATGGGCGGAGCCAAAGAGGGGCAAGTGGAGTCAATTGACCTCATTGAATTTTTTTTTTTTTACATTTTTAGTCTACAAAAAAATTACATTTTCACCCCAATAGAAAACAATACACTAATTTGACCCCACTGAAAACAAATTACACTATTATTCCAAAATTTTTATGCTGTTGACCCCACTAATAACCATCTTATCTCTGGCTCCCCGCCCCCTCTGCGTGCATTCCTTTTTTTATGGATTTCATTTTTGGAGTCATTGACTTTTAAAAGGACTAGTTTGATCCATACGTCTTAACTAAAGCATGTTTGGATCATCACTTCATAAAAAAATTATTAAATTTTAATATTTGAATTAATTAATTTTAATACTTGTATGCATGCGTAATAAAAAAAATACGAGAATGCATACTTATAAAACAATTTATACCGATTTCCTATGTATTTGGTAGCGACCTTTAAACGACTCGAGTTTTTTTACTGACAAATTGAGATTTTTATTAAATAATAATAAAATTAAAAGTACAACGGTTCTATAACTCAAGTGGATGCAAAGGAACACTGATTTTTAAATGGTTCTGTAATTCGAAATCAGCTCCAAGGGCATTTTTAATAGGAACTAAATTTCTCCTATTTATAAAACGTACAATTTCAAAACATGATTAAAATCCATAATCAGTTTTTGTTGTGGAATTTAGAAACCTCCATATTTTGGATTTAATTTTGAGATTTTTATTTACTAGAGACATCCAGTTTACTTGCAGAAATATATGAGTAAGCTAGGTTTCTAAAAATGCTAGGGATAAAATCTACTTAAGATGGAGGTAAATTTCGCTGACCTCCCTTAAGGTTTCTGACAAATACAGTCACCTCATTTATAGTTTTAGAAATAGCATTGACCCTCTTTTACTTTTGAAACTAATTTTAAGATTTCTCTATAGAGCTAATTTTTGTGCAAAAATAACAAGATTACCATTTGATTTGGGGCTTCTAAAGTCTTTGCTCAATACATCAATTAAGATAAATAAATATTCTCTCTCTTTTTAAAAAAAATGATAAAACGTTATTTCTTTTAAGTATATTTAATTAGAAACACTTAAAAAGTAAAATATTTATATCAATTTTTTAAAAAATTATTTATAAGAAAGTTTTATTGTTAAGTACATTTTCATTAGAAGTACTTAAAAATTAACTATTTAAATTATTTTTTTTAGAAAATTACTTAATGATAAAAAGTAAAAATGGAGTAGTTTAGCTACCAAGGCGTGCATTGCTTCGGTATAAGGCTCTGTTTGGTAATACTTAAAAATCAAGTTTTTTTAAGCTTGCTATAAAAAAAGCAAGATTTTTTAGTTTTTTTTTTTTTGCTTTTCTAGTTTTATTTTAGCTAAAAATAAATAAAAAATAAAAAAACCAACTCTGGCTGGTACCAAACGGTGCCTAAGTCTCCATTTATCCCGATCTGGCTTTTCAGGCTTTCCCTACTTGTTCCTGCATGCTCCATAGGAATCCATTGTTTACAAATAAATAATGTTTTGAAAAAAAAAATTATTTATTAAAATGCGTGTGTTGAGAAAAAGGTTTTAAAACCCTAAATTAAATGACAAAAATACCACTATCATAACATCTTCCATTGGTTTTGCTTATACAAATCTAGTTTGAGAATCATTTTCCAAATTAAACGAGAAAAGTGATGTTGATCGATCACCCTCTTTGAAACCAACTTAAGGCTTAGTTTGGTTTAGTTTTTTTTTACATTTTTAAGCTCATTTGGTATTCAACTTTTTTTTCTGTTTAATCAAAAAAAATATTTTTTTGGTCGTTTTTAACGAAAAGAGTCTAAAAATGTAAAGATTTTCATCTAATTTGAAAAAAAAAATTATTTAGTGAATTTTTTTCTAGATTTGAAGAAATTTTTTATATTTTCATATTTCTCGTGTCAAAAAATATAAAATTTTGATTAAACCATAAAAAAACATTCATTAAACACGAAACAACTCAAAAACCAATAACTAAAAAGTCTTAAAAAAAAACTAGTCCAAACAAACCTTAATTTTCTACAGCACGATTGCTACATCAACATTAGCCGGTGTAAGACTTTCGAGAAAAAGAAAAAGTCCAAGTATTTTTTTTATGAAAATTCCACATTCAAGAGGTTCACATGCAGAAAGAGTTTTCTTTTCAAGAGAATATGGTTGTCAATAGCTAGCAAGAACTGTTAACCAATTCAATTTCTATTTATGGAACGAGTACGAGTACAGTAATGATATACAAATAAAAAATTTATACAGAATTTTAATACAAAATGTTATGACACAGTATCGACCTTTCAGTTTTTCACAAAATACCTATTAAGATGAGTTTTATTTACTAAAATACCATTGACTTACATCATTCTTGAAGTATTTTATATATGTAATTATGTATTTTTTTGTAAGAATATAATTTTCCTTATGGAAGCAGGGACGGAGGCAGTATAGGCCCAGGGTGGGCAGTTACCCCCTCAAGTTTGCTTTTTTTTTTTTAACTATAGTTTTAGAAAAAAATTTTCAAATTTGCCCCTCCTCAAAAATTATAAATGCCCTTCTAATTTTTTTTTTTAATGATTGCTCCCTTTGAATATTTTTCCTGGTTCCGCCACTTAATGGAAGCTAGATTTTTCTTTGAAAAAAAACAAAAGACAAGAGAGGCCAGGTCATAGTAGCCACCTTGGACCCCTTCAGCACTCATTCCTGGCTCAATTTTGACCCTTATGGCCCGTTTGGCTGAAGGATATGGGAGGGGATAACTTTTAGAGGGAGAATAAATTTTAAAGGAGGATAAAAAGTTTTGGAGGGGGATAACTTTTAATTTTGTTTGGTACTTTTAATGAATGGGTGTATACGGGTGTGAGTAAGGAGTAAAATATATATAGAGAAACAAATGTAAAATATCTTGATATTAAATTCATATATTTTTATTTTTTATATATATATAAAAAACATTATACATTTTATTTCTCTTTATATATTTTTTTTTTCTTATCCCCACCCTTATTCCCCCGGATAACTTTTAGTTAGGGTCTAGGTCACTAAAAATTATCCCCTCTATCCATCTGCTGGAGAGAAAGTTAATCCGTGGAAAAAGTATCCGCCTCTATATCCTCCAGCTAAACGCCGGGAGAAAAAATTATCCGGGGAATAAAGTTATCCCCCATCCTAATCCACCAACCAAACATGCCCTTAGTATTTGGAATAGCATGTTCCTTTTAAAGATTTGCAAGGACTGTTTATTTATGTTTGGGTAACTGTCATCAATGTCTCTGTAGTTTAACTAAAGTTGTACTTTGGCCTATACAATTTCAATGTGAAGAATTAGAACCCTATAATTTTAATACAGTTTCTCCGTCAGTATCCGTTAGGAATTTGAATGGAAATTATTGAGCACTTAAAGTTCGTCTAGCCATTTTTAGAGGACAATTCTACCATTATTGGTCCTTGTAGTTTGGAAAATATTTTTCTTATAGTATTTTACTATGAACAATTAGTGCCCTGCAGTTTTAATTTCATTTTAATACAGTCATTTTGTCAATATACATTAACAATTTAAATAGAAAAAAAACTGTGAATTCTCATGTGGCCTTTTTAGGGATAATTGAAATTTTGGTCAAACTACGAGGATTAATAAAAATAAAATTGAAACGGATATTTTTGACGGTTCATGGTTTTGTGGGCCATAACAGGACCAAGTGTGATCACACGGGTCGGTTTCATCTAATCTCTTAACCTTATCAACATTTCTCTCATTCTTTTAACCTTGGCACATTATTAAAACTTTCACACTCCCCACTTTTACTAAAATCTCAAATTATACCACTTACTTTAAGTTGTGACAATTAATATCCAACAGTTTTGAGCAAGTGTCAATGTAGTCGTCTTCGTCCATTTATTACTATTTTAAAGATTTGACTTTTTTGTATTCTAAAATGGACTGCACTGGTGAGTGTTAATGTAGTCTTTTTTTCGTCCACTTGTCATTAAATTAAAAACTTGACTT
>CM018895.1:5334849-5339849 GCA_009663005.1 Actinidia chinensis | reverse complement strand
TTCCCCTTAGACTTTCTGTTAATTATTAATGGGTCCTGAAGTTGGAAAATTGCAATTTAGTCCTGAAGTTTTAATTTATTCAATTTGGTCCCAGGAAGAGTTCTAATTTTGACGGAAAAGCCCTTTATGAGTTTTCTCGGCATTAGGATATCCGCGGGGTCGGTTTTTCTGATATTTTGCGTCTCTGTGAGAGAAGTCCGATGGCGGAGAATAATTGGGAGCTATGATTATGCTTCAGCTGACAAGTACGGCCCCCTGATATGAAAAACCTGGAGGATGGAAGACATCCTATTTCGTAAAGATTTGCAAGATACCTTAAGAATATAAAGGAGGAGAAACCTACAGAGAAGAAAAGATGAGGAATGGCCAAGAATGACAGAAAAACGATCGGGCTAATCAGACAGTGCATTGGACACGATAAAATAGATGGACACCATGTAGCATAGAGGAGACGAGTGATTCGAGTCTATGGGGACCAAATTGGAGAAAGATGTACTAGGCGAAGACATCTCGGAACAAGGCCTTATTATGAGGAGGCTGTGAATCTGAAACTTCAGAAGAGGGACTGTGGAGGAACATACGAGGAGTTCCAGAATTTGGTCAACATAGTGGCCCAGTATAGACCTCCATTTTGACGATGAAATGCAGGGCTTCTTACTGCTTCTGCGTTCTCTTTACCAGAGAGTTGGGAGACATTGGTGGTTCTTCTTCGCAAAAATTCCGCGCAGGCTGGGAAGTTGAGTAAGTGAGTACAGTCAAGAATACCCTATGTCAACGAAGAGGGCCACGGAAGAAAGAGATGGGCACATGACAGAGCGAAGTGAGCTCGCATGCCCTAATCTCAGACGGAAGCAGGGAAGGAAGAAAGCCTGGTCGAAGGTCACCAGAGACTAATGGGAGGAGGACGTGCGAGGGGGGTCACAATCAACGAGGTCGCAGTTGTAAGTGGTTTTTCTTGACCAAGAGGGGGCATATCAAGAGGAATTTGCCCAAAGTATAAAACACATAGCAGTCTTTCGAGACAGCATCAAGCAATCGAATCAAGATGATGAAGATTCAGATAATGATGCGTTTCCTAGTATCATCTGGCAGATGAGAATCCGACGGGTATGGATTCAGGAAGTGCTACCATTTTGTAGAGACAGGAAGATGTTCTCTCATACGCAGCATGCGAGGGACTTGTACGTATGACGACACAACACGACGGAAACAAGTTCGTGGCAAGGAACAGTCCGGTTCCGCCATGGCAGAACGGGAGGGTCTGTAACGTTGAACGAGAGGGTACGGACATGTTCCCAAATACGAAAAAAATTTGATTTCCATCGGAATGCTAAGATTCAATGGTTGCGCATTGCAGCTCAAGGGGATGGAATCTTGAAAAAATTTCCAAGGAATGGAAGGAAAACAAAGAGATGCTGAGGGAAGGAAGACAAAAGGATATATCGACTTGAGAGGGGAATGTCCAGACAGGCGAAAGATGCTGTCCGACATGGTCTAGTGATATATAGACAAGAAGAATGACAAGGGATGCCAACAGATGCACACAGGCACGCAAATGGCAAGCGCAGAGAACCGGAGGAGACCAGAGCGGTACAAACACAAAAAGCGCAAGGAGATACTTTGATACAGATGCGGAAGTCGGATCAGACAAGACCAGTAGCGACCAGTGCAGGATGTCCTAGGAAAGTCCAGAGGGAAGGAGAACAAAGCGATTTTGAAGAGTTGTAAATCGACAGGGCGACGTCGCCGAAACGAGCTCTTTCGCTCTCGATTTGATTAGGTGGCAGTGAATCTCTTCAAATGTGTAACAAAAGGGAGGAGAGAGGAGACCACGACGACTCGCAAAGTGATTTACTTTACGGAGCTCTCAGGTGAGGGGAAGCAAAGCACCTAAGTGAAGGAAGGTGCAGGCACTTCAGTCTGGAAGTGTGTTGCCCATTGATGAGGGCAATTGTTCTAGGATGCAGTCTGCAGATCGTACGGGGAGGGAGCGCGCTGGATAGCAGTTGTCGGGAGAGATAAATTGAAGACTATCAGATTACCCTCCAATGGCGGGAGGGGGGAGATGTTGGATCAAGCCCAATTGGAGGCCAAAACCTATTGACGGGCCCCAAAGACAAAGCCCCATAACTTACCATGTTGCTCCTTCTTCTAGATGCACAAGATTGTGTGCTATGGTCAGAGCAAAAGTTCTCTGATAGCTGCAGGAGGAGAGAGAAAGAAATGGAAAAGAGAGAGAAGGAAAGCTGCTGATGTCGAGGTGCTCTCCATTGTCAAAGATGGAGCCAACCTTTCTCTATATAAGAACTGTTGAGAGCAAAGCCAAAGAGTGAGAGGAGGAAAGAGAAATGGGCAAGTGTAGAGAAATTCTTATAGTTAAAGAGTACAGCGCGGCTGGAGAGAAGAGAGCAAGGACTGAGAGATTGAGAGATGAGATGATTGATGTGAGTTTGAGTTGTGATTTTCTCATTGTAATTTATTGTAATTCATTCCATGGCTAGTGAATTATCAGATCCTCTCCGTAGATGTAGAGGTATTGTTGGCCGAACCACGTAAATCTTGCTTGTGTGTGGTTTATGTCGTAGAGTTAGAGTGGACTGGTACTCATTTTAGGGGCACAACAATAATATCCATTAAAAGCATATTCGACCTGGGTCTGCTTATGGTAACCCAGCAGTCATTCCCCACATAGAGGAGCATAAGCATCAGGGCCAACAAATCAAGCACCTCATTGGACACCAACCGGTAGTACAACAAGAGGTCGGCGCACCGAATCACTCTCACCGCCTTCACCGTTAACAGTTCCGGGTCGCCGGGTCCGGTCCCCACCAGGAACACGTTCCCTGGCCCCCTCCCCCTCTCCCCTCGCCAGTACTATCTCTCTTCTCTCTCAGTACCTCCAGCAGCCGCTTCAACTCCGGCAGTTGCGCCGCTATCTCGTGGTCCCGGATCGAACCCGGATCCGGCGCGACCGGGCACGAATCGGGCTGCTCCAACTGGCTCTTGTACACCCAATTGTCCCTGTTATACCGCTCAATCGAGTGTTTTTCTGTGAAGGGTGAGGGAGTGAGGAGAATTTGAAGTGCAATGTATGGACGAACTGGGTTTAATAGTGAAAGGAATTGGTTTTCTGAATTTGGGTGAAGATGATGAGACAGAGGTAAGTTTCTGACAAGAGCCATCTCATTTAAATTTTAGGAATGGTGCTTGAGATGGGTATAGTTAAAACTTATTAAAGCCACGGAGAGAGAGTGTACAAATGTATATGTCCCATATAGAGAGGCAGATACATGGAGAGAAGAGAAGCAGAGAGTAGAGGAGTTTCGATTTGGAGTCTTTACTATTTTTGTGGAGGATTAAAGGATGGCGGCTCTTTTTGCCTCTTGGGGGTTTTGAGAGGAACATGCCCTTTACAGAGATTTAAGTATGAGAAATTTTATTGTCTATAGTTGGACAATTACACCACTAATCTAGTAGCCAATAACGTTATTTGGAATTAGGCTTCATTTGGCAATAGCTTTTTTAAATTTTTTTCCTGACTTTTTGGCTTAAAATAAGTAAAAAAATCAATCAGAGTTGGTTTTTTTACTTTTTTATTTTTGCTTTTTTACTTAATTTTAGCTAAAGTAAAGTTACAAAAGCAAAAAGTCAAAAATTCTTGACTTTTTTGATAGCTAGCTTAAAAAAAACTTGGCTTATAAGCATTACCAAACCGGCTAACTTTTCTGAACTATTTTAGCTGCTTTAATTTATAAGTTTTTTTATTTTAGTGTATTTTTTACCGATTTATTAAATTTTATACTTTTTAAATTCTTCTTGATGATAGAATCTAAAATGTTAAAATTTTATTCAAATTCAATAAAATAGTTCATTGAATATAAAAAAAAAAATCAAAAATCAAAACAACCAAAATTGCTTTAAGAAAAAATTTGTAAAATTTATTAATTTGTACAAAATTACTCTTATTAAAAATTATTATTAAAAAAATATATTACTCATAATCAAAAGTTTTATTTAGGTAGTGATTTCTCTATTAATTGTTGACGAGGAATGTTTAATTAAATATTTTACGATCATATAATTTAATTTGTTTATTATTGTAAATCGAAGTTATAGGTTAAACCGTTAAACTTATCGGTAAATTTTCTTGGCTAAAGATTACATATGCTTCCGCACCTCAAAATCAAATTCTAAATCCGTCCATTCGTGTTGGGTCCTATTGGTTGTTTTGGTGGTGTCTTGTGGGAAGGGTTGTAGGCGAAAAAACTTTGCGAACCTTGCACGAAGTTTCCAGGAGGCGGCAATGAGGTGGGCCCATATAAAGGCTAGTGTTTAATGTGGGTTGTGTTCTGTTGTGGGCCAGACCATGACATTAGGCCCATGAATTACTGGATCCCATCCGCACTTCCAGTATACGATCTCTGGCCCAGGTCTGTCCAAGCCCACAACTTTATCCAAAATACTTTCCATGTAGAGCTTTGGGCTAAGTTTGGACCGGGCCAGTAAAATATGTGTTAGGCTGATTAACGGGTCAGTCCTATTCCT
Source organism: Actinidia chinensis (assembly GCA_009663005.1). Classification (NCBI taxonomy): domain Eukaryota; kingdom Viridiplantae; phylum Streptophyta; class Magnoliopsida; order Ericales; family Actinidiaceae; genus Actinidia; species Actinidia chinensis. The sequence goes on along the minus strand of CM018895.1, from coordinate 5,335,304 downwards.
ATTAAGTTAATGTTGTACGCAAAATCTTAGATACTTTAAAACACACGATAAATTATTTTTATATTTTATGGACAGATTTACCCATCAATTTCAATTAAATAAAAATATTAGATTTTGTTGCGAAATGTATAATAAATTTCATTCAATTAGCTTATATTGTGTGCTAAGAGTGCTAAAAAAAATAGATTTTTTTTTTTATTTATAAAAAAGGCCTAATCCTAGGGATGACTCCTGGAGCTAGATCCTTTAGGGGTCAGTCACTCCTTGGTGAGTGCTACATAATAGGTTATTCAATTATGTAGTATTAAGTTGTAGATTCGTACATTGGAGGTGACAAATACCAGTCGTGACACACTGGGTACGATTCGCCTAGACCTGAAAGGCACGCAAACCAAACTATGTGTTTAAATGCATAGATCATTGCCACTTGAGAATGTTTAAACTTGAGACTTAGG
>CM018895.1:5197349-5199849 GCA_009663005.1 Actinidia chinensis | reverse complement strand
TGTACGTGTTGGAGGTTGTGGGTATCACAAGACAATGCAAACATACTCACTTATGTTCGCTATCGTGAGAATGAGAAGTCTGATTCGACTATCAGGTCCTGGGTACGTTGAAGAACTTGCATGGTTGAAAAGGGAGCATTGAGCCATCAGTGCCTTACTCAGATAGGGATTTGGCGCTGATGAAGGCATCGACACATGTTTTCCAACGGTTCACCGTTGCTTTGTATCTGGCACATAAACCCAGAAACGTGGTGAAGTATTGCAGGGCCCAATTCTTGGTTCGAGATGCCAGATTTTTCGCATCATGGCCAATCGCTAATGCAAAGTCATCTGACACTAGAGTCGTACCAACAGAAGTGGCCCCATCTGTTGTAGAAGAGTTTAAATCTTACTCAGTTGCCAACAAATACTCTGGGAAGGAAATATGGTTACGGCGGTACAAAGAGCGGTTTTTAGATGCGTGGTTAGATATTTGCATGGTGAACTTGGGCACGCAATTCCAGTCAAAGGTACTTATTTATTACATCTCATAGTATTTTCATTCAAAATCAATTTTGTAACGTTCTTGTATTTAATGTGGTTTATGTGCTATGAAAGAGCGGAATAGCCCATGCCAGTCTTAAAAGGTATGATCTATGGGATACCATGTCATCGTTAGATACATCATTGTGCAAAATATCACAGATGCTGCGATCAGTTCAGCAGACACAGACAGCGAAAGTCATTTGGAAGAACGCTCTAAACATTCACCGCTATTAAACCAATGACTGGACTCATTTTAGTGCGGTAATATAGATCTAATTTCATTAGAGGCGTTGGAGTTGATCGACGAACAGTTGCAATATGCTAATACCGCCTCCCCTACTTGCCTGGCTATTGCAACTGTACAATCAAAGTTATGCAATGGGACTGCCTGCATGTATGACCTTGCTAATTACCCGTCACTTTGTATCCAATTCCATTGAGTGATATTGACTCTCATTGGACTAGGCTATGAATGCATACAGACCGCCTTCAATGACGAATCAACCACGATCTGATAGGACGTTGAGGTTGTGAACTGTTACAGGTATGGATCCAATCCACGCGGACTCCGATACATATGATAACCAGGCTTTATGTATGATATGACAGATCATCTCATAGTTATTAAATTAGAATCACCAGCACATATAACACGAACACAGAGGATCGAGCGGCTGGCAGAATGAGCAAACGTCACGACGACTAGACATACCTTTCTATTTCCAAAGTCATAACTTCAGGACTAGAGGGGCAATCTAACTCAAGTCAAGATTGCATCGGGCACTCTACCAGCTACAACCTCGAGACCTTCGTAAAGATCAGCCTACAGCTCCCCCATGTCTGAATCCTTTCATTCAGGAATTACATGAGGCTTATCTAGGATTTCATTAGTCTATATGTTGATGTCCAAGCTGACACACGTTAGACAATTGTGGATCAGGGCGATAGCTCAGCGGACAAATAGGGTATGGCAAAGACCAATGGGAAGCAAGTACCGATGGACTAATTGAAGAGATTCAAACAACTGGAATTATATTAATGCTGCTTTATCTGGAGTACAATTATGCGAACCACTCTGGTCTACATTCACTTGCTTGGTTTGCCACCCAACGGACGCCACATGCATATTGGATGGACTCTATGTCATTGGGAGTTGTCATCGCATCAAGGTACAATCTTGTACTACACACGTTTGACACATATCATTCGAGTTGTTTTACTCACTTGCCGTTGAGATCCTACCCAGTGCCGGTCAAGAACTGCCGAGAAATAGCCAATATTGAGACGCTAATACACTGGAGACCGCGTCGAGTGCCCTTTCCATGGCCTCCGCAGGAGCATCTATGCTGGTCGGCCTATTACCATATGCACTTTTGTTCTGGTGAGATGCAGAAATTGTGGTGGCATCCACGGGAAGTAGTAATCAGCAATCGGTGTTGTAATGTATTAACGGAAATTAATGAGAATTGTTTTGACCCGAGGTCTGCCCGTCTTGATGATTGGCTACTGCACCACTGTGGTCACCACCATCACCATCCTGCACCACCTACACCAGTAACACCCGTTACACCAGCACCACCCGCTCTAGTAAATCCTGCACCAGCAACTCCCGCACCAACCCCGGCAGATCCTTCACCCGCACCACAACTGGCAGATCCTGCTCCTGCAGCACCGGCAGATCCTGCACCAGCACCAGCATCACCTACACCAACACCCGCAAATCCTGTACCAGCACCACCCATACTAACACCGGAAAATCCTGAACCCGCATCAACTCCAGTAGATCCTGCACCAACTCCAGTAGATCCAACACCTGCAAATCCTGTACCAGCACCACCCACACCAACATTGGAAAATCCTGCACCCGCATCAACTCCAGTAGATCTTGCACCGTTACCTGCAAATAATGTACAGCACCACCGCACAAACCAACCGGAAAATCCTACACCCGCACCACCCACACCAACATTGGAAA
>CM018895.1:5015168-5017668 GCA_009663005.1 Actinidia chinensis | reverse complement strand
GGGGTTGGCTAAACTGGGCTGGTTGGGCTGGGGTTGCTGGACTGGGCTGGGCTCCCCTCGGCTACAGCCCAGGGGAGCCTTGTGAGTGGTTCCGCCCTTGCACCCCACCCCTTCAAAGTAGAAAAAAACTATTAAGCACTTTTCACAAATTTATACTTTTCAACTTCTGCTTTTGAATACTCAATTTTTAACATAACTTCGGCCACAACAAACACTTTGTCATAAAGTGTATTGTATGGAGGGGCGTATCATGAAATAGCCTAGTTACGAGTTATGGTGATTTATTATGCATTATTGTGGATTTTATTAGGAGCTTGTGTGGTGAAGAAAAGTTACAGGTGTTTATGGTCTTTTTGTTATGAGCTGTTGGACTAATTGTGGTAATGTTAAGTATGAGATTATGATAGGAATGTCTTTTTTAGGGTGTGTACCATAGAAATTCCATTTGTATGCATTGATTTTGTGTTTTTGAATGTTGGTCTTGTAGTAATGTGCATGAGAGTATGATATGTATTTTTTGTTGGGAGTTGTGTACCATAGAATCTTCCTTTTTCGTATTGATTATGTGCTTCTGAATGTTGGGGAAGGTAATGGAGAGCAATTGGATCAAGATCAAGAGCCTGCATTCAAGGAGTTTGGTTTGATGAGTTCAGAGCAGCGACAAATTGGTATAGTAGTAAATAGATAGTGTCGGAGAGTGGAGAAAAAGTCCTAATGTTGCTTACAAAGGCAAGCTTCGGAACAATGGGTTCGTCGCTGTTAAACGCTTCTCTAAGCAGTCCTGGCCCGACCCTCAACACTTTGTGGTAATTTATGGTCTTTTCTTCAACTTATCAAAAAAGGAAAAGAATGTTGCTTTTCCCCCTTTTCAGATGAGTGGGTAGTCTGATAATTTATATCGGTACACTTTGAATATTCTTTTCGTATTTGTGATTTGGTTGTGGTTATATATTCAATTTTTTTGGTATTGATGCTCTGATATGTGGATAATAATATGTTTTGTTGGATCTTTCAAAGAATTTTTTGTTGATGTTTATTTTGAAAATTATCTAGGCTGTATTTGGATCAAGGATTTAGGAAGGGACTTGTAGGGAACAGAAAAAGATTAAAACTGAACTTTTGTTATCAAATCCTTAATCTGAAAACCAAATTAGGGTTGCTGGAGTGGGTTTCTTTCATTTAATTGTGAGCTGCTGTCCAGATGCGTACGTAATTCGGATAAATCAAAATATGAATTTTTAAATTGATAGTAAATGTTATCTTAGGATTAACGTTTTGATTCTTTTTTTGGGTGGGGGTGGGGGGTGAGGTGATTTTAGTGAAATCTTCCATCACTTTGTTGAAGTGTTGGTGGTATTTTTTGTTTTTTTCTGAAAAGTTTCTGTGTGGGGATTGGACTACTTTGGAAGTTTCTATTCCAATGGCAATAGTCTATGTGTCATGTGTCATGCAAACAGACTAGATTTGTTGCTGGGGGAGGGGAGACTGGAGAGGGTTAGTTTGTGGGAGCATTTACGCATGGGGAGGAGCTCTCCCCCCTCTCTCTCTCTCTCTCTCTCTCTCTCTACAATTGATAGATAAGCATCTGTCAGGGATTATATTCATAGAAGTAGTCTGTTCTAGAGGGGAAGTAAATGATTGGCAGGTGGACACTATTCATGGCTTAATGGCTAGGGTCCGAGGGACCTTTCGGCGATGTTCAGAGGCATGTTTTCATTGGGGTCCCTGAGGATTGTGGTGGATTTATTATTTTGTAACTTGTTGGAAGATGGGGAAAGAGGGAAAAGAAGGAAGTAGGCTTGTCTTTTGCCACCTTCTGAGGGCATGGAGCAACCACTTTATAGGCTAAGATGTAGATTGTTGTATATTCTCTATAATCAATATCAGGAATTTGTACCCCATCTCTTGATCATTTTTTTGGATTTCTTAGAGACTTTTGAGGAAGGAGTTTATGTTTGGTAGCTTTTTCTTTTGGCATTTTGCTTGTAGACAGCTGGCACTCCCATGGCGCCTTGTTAATAACACTTATCACAGGAGTGTGGTCTTCACTAATTTTATATCAATGATGCTGTTATTCATTACTTTCAGTTGCTAGTACTGATCCCTTTCATTTTCCATAGTAATGTTTGAATAATATAGTTATGTTTCGAAGACATTATTAATATGTAGTTTTGACTTTATTTGGTTTCATATATATATATTTTTTTTTTGCATATCAGGAAAATATATATTTTAATATTTGTTTTGAGACTCATATCATTTTGTTTAATTAGGTAAATTTACTTGCTTTATCTTAAGGAGTTATTTGCCGGCAGAAGCTGCTAGAGTTGGCAAGGTTCGGCATAAGAGATTGGTGAACTTAATTGGGTGTTGTACTGAGGGAGATGAGCGTCTATTGCTGGCAGAATACATGCCCCATGATACACTCTCAAAGCATCTGTGTCGCTGTATGATTTCCCCACCCTTTCCTGTGTCATTGCTTTCTGATATGACTTAAAAA
>CM018895.1:4902668-4917668 GCA_009663005.1 Actinidia chinensis | reverse complement strand
TCTTTTCTTTTACGTGACTTATACGCGTTACGTCTCATTCTCTGTTTTATGTGCATGGTTTTAAAAATGTAACTTTATGAATAAAATGAAAAGATAGGATAGAAGATCTCATGCCCTAAACCCACGTAATCATAAAAGAGTTGTCAAATTAAGGTTTAGGACTATTACTATTAACTAATTATCATTTTTGTATTTTAATTTAATTTTCTTTTTCAATTTGTTTAACTCGGTAAGCGTTGGTATATTTTTTCCCCTTAAGTATTACAGTTTCCCTTTTTACACCTAATGAATTACGCATTTCACAATGTGGGCTTCGATTCAATGCCACAAAGTGTGTTCACCATTAGAGATCGAACTTCAGGAAATTGCCTACGGACTAATTTGGAAAAAGTTTCATAGTTTAAGGACCAAATCTTAAAAAATATAAAGATTAAGACACATAGTCTAAGCCTAACCTAGGTTAGAAGTTGTAATTTGCATGAGCATGACAACAAAACACTTCTCTCTTGGCAGTTGGCACAATGACATCAATGCTCCTCAATTTTGTTACATCCTTAGAAAAAAGTACCCAGAGTTTTGTTCAATATCCCCCACACTGCACTAAAACTTTCGAGTATCTAGAATTATTGCTCCGTAAAATAAATTGTTAATAAACAACTCGTCTTTTTCTGGATTCATCACAGGTTTCACTCTCTCCACCACACCCAGTTCCGGACTAATTACTCTCTCTTCATGCCGATCTACGACTACATCTATGGCACCATGGACAATTCTACGGACGCGTTGTACGAAACTTCGCTAAGGCGACCGGAGGAGTCGCCGGACGTGGGTGTTGACCTAACTCACCTAACAACACCGAGTCCATATACCATATGAGGTGGATTGCCTCTTAGCCTCTAACACGACACTTCAAAGTGGTACTGGGGTCATGTGGGCCTTGGACATTTGGGTCCATATGGTCACTTGGAATTTACGGCCGAGTACCTGGGGTGGGAGAATGTGTGGGTAATTCTCAAGTTGCAAACTAGGCTATACCAAAGTACAACATCAAGGTAAGGACTATTTTAAGTTTGTTGTTAGTCAAGCCCTTCGTGTTTTTTTTTAGATTAATATTTTTACAAATGTGGCATAAACATAAAGGTTACGTACGTCTAGTAATCAATTGATATATTATTAATGTATTAAAAAAATTAAGGACTTTAAGTAATAACAAATGATGTGTCAATTGATGACTATAGGTATGTAAACTTTGTGCTTACGTTGTATGTGTAAATGATTTAATCTCTTTCTAATTAGCTGATTTATTGGTTTTGATTTTCACATGTTTTCATTTTTAGTATTTTTACTGTTTGATTTTATACTTTTGCGATTCATATTGACGGGACAAATCTGAAAATAGAAAAGTTTTGATCCAATTTTTAAAAAGTCCTCTTAAAAAACTCATTTTTGAGTAAAAATGGAAATATTTTTGTCATTGAAGTGGATTTTTTTCTGAAATTGGATAAAAAATCGATTTCACATTTGCCTCATCAATAAGAACCCCAAAAAATATAGAATTTTGTTCAAACCAAGAAAAAATTCACTACCGACAAAAAAATCTGAAAACCAAAATAGTTAAACGAGCCAAAATTAACTTACCTCCCATGTGAATGTTTGGGTCTAATTTGTTGGGTATTGCAGTATTTTATGCAATGGCAAAGAGAGTCCATCAATAGCTTAATTGAGGATGCTATTCTGGATGCTGAGGAAAGAGGCACCAAAGTTTTGAGTCTAGGCCTTATGAATCAGGCAAGTTTTTTTCCGATTTTTTTTTATTTTTTTACGGGCAAATAAAAAATTTATTTTAAAAAAAATACTAAAATCAAGGTACTTGACAAAGAAACAAACTTTCTAGTACTGAACCGACAATATGGTAAATTCCACGGACTAGTGTCGTGTGATAATCACTCTCTCTCTCTAAATGTTTTCAGGGGGGGCGCTTAATAGAATGGTGAGCTTATACAAGAAGGTACCTCAGCTCAAAGTGAGGGTGGTGCGATGGGAGTAGGCCTTAGCTGGGCTGTTGTGTTAAACACAATTCCAAAAGGAAAAACAAAGTATTATCAGAGGCAGCCTAAGCCTATCAAATTGCTATTCCATAGCCCTAAGCTTGTGCAGAGGGGCATTCAGGTAATTTAAAAAGGTTGGGCAATGGCCACACGGCCGGCCAATTAATCGCCCTTTTTAAAATACAAAACTGGGCCGAACTTGAACAGACCCGTATCACATTAATAAAAAGTTTCAGTTCGACCCAAACCCAGCCAGCCAAACCCGATGGGTGACAACGGGCGAGTGAGAGACTGCCCTTGCTGACTTTCTCCAAAATTTCACCTTGATCCAAGTTTTAGAAAAAAATATAATTTATATAAAGTAATTCCAAATAAAAAATAAAAATAGAAAAAAAATCCTAAATCCTTACGAAATTAATTTTTTTTATTACAAAATATTTTCAAAGGTATTTGTAATTTTTATTATAAGACATTTTAAAACTTTATAAAAGGAAGTAAATTTAAAATCAATAAATAAAAAAAACGGTTAACTTAGGCAATTTGTCTCTCTTTAGGCTCACTCATAAAGTTTGAAAAAAGCAAACTAAAGTATTTATTCAAATTAAAATTAATTAATTTTAAAACACCTTCTAACATTGTAATCATTAATATGTGCATAGCACGGAAATAAACGCTTATTTAAAAACGTGTACAAATTTCTAGGATATTGATTTACACCTTACAATAATCTTGAATCTTGGCTCCGCCCCTGTGTGAACAACCCTTTACTCCTATATGGCTACTCCATTTTTAAGGCCAATCTTAATTTAGCCTTAAACCATGCCATATGTGACTCTTCATTTTCTAACATAACTTGAATTTGGAATAGGTGTCCACTTTGTACGAAGATGAGTATAACAAGCTTAAGGTAATTCTTGGCACCCAAGCTGCAAGAAGTTTGGTCCTTGCTAAAACTTCTGCTCCAAAGGTAAATTTCTTGTTTCCTTTATTTAATTATTAAATGAAGTCCTCTTATTTTTCTTTAGTTTCCACCAATTTGTTTGTGTGAACAAAAAGTCCTAATTACATCGAAACTTCTTTAGTTTATTACAATTTATAAAGTGTGCAACAATTTAGGTTAGAGAAGAAAAGGTGTTGGTGCATTTTATCAAAGTCTCAATTCAACCATTCAATTTTAATTTTGACAGTGAATTATTTACATTTTAAGTCAAGTTATAATGTATATGTTCTATCTGTCTGACTAGAGTTATGAAAGTCATGCGTGTACTTTTATTTGGCCCCGTTAGAAACCCTACAAGTTTGAAAAAATCACAGTTTTTGGTTCCTTACATCCCTTACCAAAATCCCAATTTTGGCCCTCCACTTCTAATGTGAGAAAGATGCCATGTGTGGAACACATGCCAGTTTTTATCTCCATAACTTTAGATGGACAATACAACTTAAAGTGAAAGAGGTCGGTTTATTATCACAATTAAAAACACCGAGGTTTTGTCTGGATTAAAGATTTAGTTAAAAAAAAAGAGAAGAAAATGAAAATATTAGAAGATCATCCAATGGTTCGGGGCTATATCTTCAAAATTTTTTCTCTTCAAATCCTTAATCCAAACAAAAGCCTAAGTGTAATTAACCTTGAACAAAAAAAAGCAGTCTTGTAAGATTTTAAGATATGTGATTATGAATTTTGTAGACATGGTTAGTGGGACGATGGGTGAATGAAGGAGAACAATTGAAGCATCCAAGGAACATTGTTCATTCCCATTCTCACAATTCCCTCAAGGGGAAAATGCGCAATGACTCGCTTCTACTTATGAAAACACCTGCAATGTGGCCCCTAACATATCTCAAAAAATGTTGACTCTGTGTGAGGTAAGAGAAATAAAGAAATAAGCCTTTCGTGGGCTTTTCGTTTTAGCAAATGTGCAAGTACAAAAAAAGACTAGTATGCTGAGACGTTTTTAAAGAATGTATAATATCAAAAATTAAAGCATGTAAAAAACAAGTATTTTTTCAAAATTAAATTATAGTATCTGCAGGGCGACATATCCCCCGTTTCCAAATCTTCTTTCTTTTTTGTCTCAAACATTTTTAATAGCTGGATCATGTTAGAATATTGAGAAATGAGAATCTCAAGATATAATTCAACGTTTGGGAGCACATTGTGAGTAGGTAGAGCTGTATCGTTGATTGTATTTGTTGAACCCTATTTAATTTATTGAATTGACTCATTAATTAGCTCTTCTAGCTCTGACTATTAAATTTATTAAGCTAATATAGATGTTACGTATAGAGAAAAATACATAGAAAAGTATGTAGAATTTGAATTGGAGAGTAGAATTAAACTCGGAGTAGTCTGAGCCACATTTAAAATAAATTTGATCCACATATTTCAAATTCTTTGTGTGACAGAATTGGTTGCCAAGAAGGGTGATGAGTGCATGGCGCATTTCTGGGATAGTCCATGCATTAGAAGGGTGGAATGTGCACGAGTGTGGCAACATGATGTTCAACATTGAGAAAATTTGGGAAGCAAGTCTCAAACATGGGTTTTATCCTCTCAAAACCTCACAAGACTCAAAGCCTTAAAGATCGCTCTGGCCAAAAAAATTATTCAGTAATTTTGGAATAATAGTACTACTCTCTCATCTCACATGAATAGTGAACTCTCGTACCATTAGTTTCACTAGTAGAGTCCATTGTAACGTGAGCTCATTCACATTAATTTATGTGCAAATCTTGATTATGTTTGTAGGGGTTGGGGGCGGCTTTAATTTGCATTTATTTCCCTAATTAATGCCTAATCTTGCGTTCCTTTCTATCTAATAATTATTTATTGATCCGTATAATAAAATATTACATGGTGTCGCTAAAACGAATCCTATCCTTTCATGATTGTTTCTGCTCTTTTGATTTGATTTGTTTGACGATTATTTACAATGTAGTACATACTATAAAAACAAAATATGATCACATAAATTCATTGAAAAATATCGCCACATCACGCCCCACCCCCCAGGGAACTTTAGTTAATGACCGCGTGCCAAAAAAGTCATAAGTTTTATGCTTTCAATTAGAGTAATTAAAAAAGTCAATGCTTATTATTTAGGTTGAGTTTTTATTTTATGGGAAAAAAAAATCTTGTAAGCAAATCATTTTGCAGTTATGAATAGAATCTATGAATTTTCCGGTGTTGCGTGTAAGAGTGAATTGGCTGCCAAGATTGTTAACGAGTCATTTCATTGTTTCTTGTATGACGCGCAACTCATTTTCACATGAAAGTATGGTTCATTGTGCCTGATCTAATCGCTGCACTCACGGAGTTCTCTCTGAGATTCAAGTCCTAAAAGTGGCTTCACGTTAGAAGTCTCCTGCGCCACCTTATAAGTCCTTGATATAGTTGGGTTTGCATGTAAGATGCCAATATCCCCACCTCGGAACAACCTTGAGTCTCGTACCATTTAAGCAGCGTGACAAAACTCTCGTGTGAATACATTTACTGCTTAAATCTAGCTCCATAGTTGGTACGAGTTTTTCTTTCGGGGTTCTTAAGCCCAGAAGAGGCACCATTGGAAAAAACTGTGTATCCCAACTATATTGACAACTTCTCAATTGCTAATTTTAAACATATTCTGCAAATGCCAACAATTTATTTTCTCTCTCTGTGGGGTTGTGAGCTTATGAGAGGAGAAGAGAGAAATCGAGGATAAACACTTGCGGTGATCTTACAACAATATAAGTGTCGGGTGGTAAAAATTGGGGCGGAGCAACAACAATCAAATATTGCCGGTATCCTCGGTACTGGAGCCCTCGGATAATTGAAGGGGCGACCTGCACAGACGAACAAAAATAAACAGCCGGGGCGAGCCGGCTCAAAACCCCTACGGCGTTGGAGATCAGACCAAGGCGGATTGGATGACTGTGAACAGAGGTAAAACAGCTCAGAGGAGAGTTGTAGAGTCTGTTGAGCGCGTACCTTTGAACGATGGGGAGCGGCTTTTTATAGACGGAGTAATGGGCCGTGTCCATGGATAAAGCGAGATCCTCGGAAGGATAAAATATGAAAAGATATCTCGAAGATGTAGGAGACATAATTGGAGAAGATTGCCATATGGAGAGTATCCCGTAATGTTGGGGTCGTGGAGGACCGAGAGAGAATGTCGCGGGGGCGATAGATAGGATTCTGGTGGGGAAATTGATCAGGGCCAAAGTATTATACTCGCTCAAGCGCGAGGAGGAGAGGATGAGACAAACTTCATCTTAAGATCACTGATGAGGACCCTGATAGTGGCTCTGGCGAGCTCAGTGGAGATAGTTGCGAGGTTCCATGCTGACGTTGAATTCGTTTACCTCGGTCAAGAGGGTTTCAGAGATAAGCAACTTGGGAGAGATAATGGGCGGACCAGTTCTGTGTTGGTGCTAGGGCGATTGTACCTGCCTTGGTCGGTGGAGAATTTTAGCCCACATCAATAGCCCCTATCGAAAGCCGAGGAAGACGAGGGATTACGAGTATTTGGTTGTAATTAGGTGACGTCCCACAATAAATTACAACGTGTTTCTACCAATGAACCGTGGATAAGAGCCTTTAATGCAAAATGGCAGCCGCGATCGGCAAGGACCAAGTTTAATGATGTCTTTGGTGGGAAACACGAAGCGTAATTAATGTCATAGCTGAGAGGGCGGTGCATAATGGATTTTTGTCGGGAGGACGTAATTGTTATATTCGGAAACGGAACGGCGCCCGGGATAGTAATCATTGGATGGAATGGATCTAAATCTTGGTTGTTTCTATATATATGTGGGTCTTCTCAGAATTCATTAGTAGTTTTCACTAGTGTTACAAACGTGATGCTCTCGTTAAATTCTTCCTCGCTCTATTCGTTGGTCGCCCAGTGCCTTTTAACCTTAGTAAGTATTCTTACTATTGATTTTCAATAGCTATACTTTCTCGTCGTTTATGTCCGTAGTTCTGACGTAACTAGATCGGGCGACCTAGATTCCCTACCTCTGGATCTGACCATTTAGGGAGAAGGTTCTCCATATATGACTGACGAGGTAAATCAATCGCCATCGTTGCCGATGGAGGGTTCACACGATGTGAATCCTTTGTCGCCATCCATCCCTCCTAGAGGAAAAAACATAATTATGACCTTAGAAGAGCTAAACGCTCTAAAAAACTTATTCTTTCCCTCCCGGAGTGGCGAAGTGAGGCTTCCCGCAAAGGGGAGATCATTAACTCTGCTCAGTCCAGGCGAGGTAGCTAGTTATGAGGCCGCGTTCCCCGCAGGCCTATGTTTTCCTTCACTCCACCATTAGGTTAATCCTTCAATTCTACAATATCTGTCCGGACCAGGCTCGTTCCCAATGCTGAGAAGCATCGCTTGCTCTTATGGCGATGGGCGGGTATTCAAGTATACCCTCTCCCTTTCTGAGTTTTCCAGGAATTGTTGAGCCTTAATGTAATCCCAAAACCAGATCAAGGCTGAGTATTTTCAAGGTGAAGAAACAAGAAGGCTATGCTCGAGGATACCCTTAGTAATTGTAAGGGGTGGAAAGAGCAAGTTCTGATTTGTTTCTGGCGACAAATGGAGATCTCTGAAGGAATATCTCGCGAGGTCACCCCAAAGTTCCAAGGACAATGGGACAATCCAGGTCGTTTCTATTATATATATATTTTTTTGAATGCTCGGGGGGCTAATATTATGGTTCATTCATACAAGCACTACAACAATATTATTGTTCTTGGTTGTTAGAAAGTGTTTTCCTTCTTTATAAGCATGGCGTTGGTGCGCGCTCGTCTTTGGCCGTCCGGAGCAGAGAGGTTGGGGAGCAGGTATCTCTTCAAGAGTGGCGAGTTTTTGCTTCCATGGAAACTGAGTTGCTTCGCCTTCAGAGCTGTCTGCCGCCCTCGAAAAACAATTGGCCCGATTCCCGTTTTGGCAAGCACAGGCCCATGAACGAGCCTCGCCAAGACGAAGAGCGACCGAGACTCGCTGGCCGCAAGCTCGAGAGATCGGGAGTGTTTGTGACGAGCCGAGGGAAGCCTTGGATAAAGCAAGGAGTTTGCAGTGGAGGAGTTCAAATCCTCTTCGAAGTTCGTGGTGGAAGTTGAAAGATTCGCTTCCAAAGATTTTTTGGCGAGGGGTTTTTGACTTCTGCAGGTTCAACTTCGCCGGCATCATCCCGACCATTGCTATCATCTTGAATGACACCGTGGTCGTCAAGATCTGTTGGCGGAGCAAGACGCGGCTGCTAAGGAGATGAAAAGAAAAAGTGGGCGAGCATGACCGGGGTAATTAAAGATACAATCCAAATCCCGAGGTTGTCCATTTTTTTTTTTTAGATGTAATTTTATTCATTTGAAGAAAAACTTTGCTCCTCGTTTTCACGTCACCTTTCTTGTTATATCATCTTAGTCTTAATGGCGATCAGAGTTTGGTGGTGAAAACTCATTAGGTGAAGCAAATATTGGCGACATCAATAACTGCTATCAAGATGCTGTCATTTTGTACTGATTGGCGTTTTGATATTGATGACATCATAACGGAGATCAGATGCTTTGTCTTTGTAATAATTGGCGACTTGATATTGGCGGCGATCAAGATGCCTTGTCATTTTGTAATGAATTGGCGTCTTGATATTGGCGCATCAATAACTGCGATCAAGATTGCCTTTGTCCTTTTCTAATGAATTGGCGATCTTGATATTGGCGACATCATAACGGCGATCAGATGCCTTGTCAGTTTGCGTAAAATTGGCGATCTTGATATGGCGGCGATCAATATTTTTGCACAACTGCGAGATAAATCATAGGCCGAATTGTACAATTTCCATAACAATAATAAATTACAAATCATAAAATTGTTGGGGCATAAGTGGAGTGTCTCACATGGCTCATGTCTTTTACTGATAATATTCTTCATGCTCCGGCGTTCCAGGATGTAAAAGTGTTTTTTTTTTCCGTTTGGAATCCTCTACCAATAGTTTCCCTGGTCTGGAGACCTTGATGACTTTGTAAGGGCCTTCCACGTTGGGGTGAGCTTCTTCCCCGATTTGATTTTTAGTTGATAGATTACCCTCCCAAGACCAGTCGCCAGGAAGGAATTATCGGTGTTTGACCCTTTGATTATAGTATTTGGCGACTTGGCATTTGTAAGCTGCTTGGGTAGTTTTCGGCCCTTTTCTCTCTCTCCTCTAGTATCCAGGTTGAGTCTGGATCGGACTCATTTTTGCTTTCCTTTGTCGAATTCGAAATCCTGAAGGCTCGGCATACCTATTTTCTACTGGTATGACCGATTCATTACCGAAGACCATGGAGTTATGGAGTTTCCCTGTAGGAATCCGCTATAGGTGATAGCCCAAAGTACATGCTTGGCAAGTCCGTCCGCTTAATTTCGCGTTTTTGATCTTTCTAAAACTCGCCTTCAATTCCTGAGGTGGTACGATGGTTACTACTTCAACTTGGCCCATTACCGAGGATGAACCGAGCGAGAATAAATGATTGGTAGATGGCGAGATCCGAGTCAGAATACTTAAACTTGTCCGTTGTCGACTGCCTTCGTTGTCCGAGATGATAACCTTTGGGATTCCAATCTGCAAACAAGGTGCTTCTATACCGAAATTCCGGGTATTTTTTTCTCAGTAATCTTTTGCGAGAGGCCTGAGTGTCTATCCTTTAGTAAACATAGTCTATGGCGACGATCAAAATTTCCTTTAAGAGGAGCTCGTGGTAGGGGACCCAGTATGTTCTATGTTCTCTAATTCTCCACTGGGGAATGGCCAAGGCTTGACATCGTACCCATCTCAGTGTGGGGGAGAACGACGACAGGGGCAAACCAAACCTCTGACACTTGTCGCATCTCCTTGTATAAGCGTAGCCCCGTAGCCGCGTCTCGTTCTATGGTCGGCCAAAAATATCTTGGCGAATTGTTTTCTTCGCCAATGACCTTGCTCCGGAGTGGTTCCCGCAGATGCCTTCTTGTATTTCTTTTAGAACGTTCTGCTTTTTCTGTTCTGAGACATTTCAAAGTCGTCTGAAAAGATCTTGTATAGTTTTTCTTTAATAGTGCAAAATAATTGCGAATTTGTATTGGAGAGGCGAGTTTGGGGAGTTTTCTTTTGGCAGGGTCCCTCTCTGTAGTAGAACAATAATTTCGTCCATTCACGCGGACTTTCCTTTTGTTTTTGGAGGATTTGATGGCGACCCCATCTTGGGCTAGCTAAGAAATTCCAGAGGTGTCACCTGTTCTGAAATAACTCAAAATTTGATGCGATTAGCTAACGCATCTGTCTTTTTATTATCTTCTCGGAGGATTTGGCGGATTTTGAACTCCTTGATCTTTGCGGTATGCGGCCTTTTACCTTCACCACACAATAAGCATCATCTTGGTCCTTGGGCGAGGTAGTCCCTTGAACTTGGTTTACCACAGTTGTGAGTCACTAAAGATTCCAAAGATGGTGCGCCTTTACTCCACTGATACTTTAGACAGCGAGAAGGGCTTTGTACTCGACCTTCATTATTAGTGGCTTTAAATCTATCTTATGGCGTACTCCATCTGCTCGCCTGATAGAGTCTGTATGACAAGTTTCTGCACCACAACCGTGCTGTTAAAAGAGCCATCCAGAAAATATCCATGGGCTGAGGTCCTTTGTTGAGGTGTTCTTTGGGAATTTCCTTTTTAGGAGGAGCTGTTTCTGGTTGTGGAGGGCCTTCATGTGTGGATCGACAATGTGAAATCATCCAGGGCATGGGCTTTTATTGCCATCATCGGCCTGTTCAATGTGGACTCCACTTAGCTCAATGGACAATTTAAGGAGTTGACCCTGATGTGTCTGGTGTTGGAGAACGCTTAGTTGTAGTGGTTGTGATCAGTCAAGACGATGATGGGATGGGCTGAAAGGCAATGACGAAGTTTTCTGCGGCAATCTAGGGCGTGTATAGGCGAGCTTTTCAATCCTTGGATATCTGGCCTCTGCAGCCAATTAGAATTTGCTAACGTAAATATATTGTTTTTTGAACTTGATTTTCTTCTCGGATGAGACACGCACTCACTGCGGTTAGGCGGATAGAAAATATACGTAAAGATCTTCGCCGGGGGTAGGGACTGTTGATAAAGGCGGAGACCCGAGATACTCATTCAGCTGTGGAATGCATTTTAAGATTCTAAGTCATTGAAAGATCTAGCTTTTTCTTAGGATTTTAAAGAATGGAGGCACTGTCCGGATTTAGAGACAAAATCTATTGAGGGAGGCTACTCGGCCCAGTCAGCTGTGTACTTCTCGATATGTTTAGGGGGCCTCATCGCGATTAAGGCTTGGATCAATCAGGGTTTACTCAATTCCCGCTTGGTGACCAAAAATCTTAAAAATTTCCAGGACGACACTCCAAAGATGCATTGGAGGGGATTCAACATCATCCGATGGTGAGCAGGAGGCTAAGCTTCTTTAAGGTGGGGGATGTGGTCAGATGACGAAGACTTTAACCAGCATATCATTATGTACACTTCCATGTGGTCTTTCTAATTTGGTTCCTTGAACATCTTATGACTAATTTATGGATACGTTGCCCAGCGTTTTTCTTCAACCCGAACGGCATGACTTTTGTAACAATATAGCCCCCGTTCTATGATAAACGAAGTTTTCTCAATGCAGGAGGGACATTTGAGTCTGGTGATATCCCGAGAAGGCGTTCATAAACTCAGGAGCTCGTGGCTTGGACCGGGCCCAGGCGTCGAATATTAAGTCGATTTTGGGCAAGGAAAACTGTCTTTTGGGCAAGCCTTGTGAGGTCGGGAAATCGATGCATCACCCTCAATTTTTCTCTGTTTTGGGGGAGACTACGATATTGGCGAGCCAATTCGGATAGTGTTTGGGCTTCTCGGACGACGTAGCTCTGATGCTATTTATTTCATTTTCAATGATTTAGGCGTTCAGGGCGAACTCCTTCTTTTGCGAACTGGAGAAGTTTTGGATTGTGAACAGCTTATGCATGGCATTTCAGGATCATGCCAAAGGAACGTCTCCTGTGACCAGGAGAATACGTCAGAGTTTTTTTCAAGAGTTTATCGATTTAAGTTCTGTGCCGATCATGAGATGGGCGATCAGGATATTCTGGATGTCTGGAGATAGGGATGGACTTTCAAAGAGGTTTGGGTTTTGGTTTTCTCTAGGATCTGTCAGGGTTAAGTTGTTCCAACCTCATCTCTAGTACCTCTATGTCGTCGCCCACGTTTTGTGGATTGCTATTGGGAGAAACGAATTGAAGAAGGCTCGACACTTCATGACTGAAATGAAGCATGGCCTTGACCACTTTTTGATCGCCCTTAATTTCGACTATCCCCGTGGGGTGGAGAAACTTTAGCTTTAGGTGATAGATCGAGGTGACGCTTTGAATTCATCCCAAAAAAATGTTGGTCACCCCAAGATGGAATATAAAGACGAGGGGCAATCCACCACAATAAAAAAAAATCTTGCCATACGATGGCCTGGTGGGGTTGTTCCAGAATTATTGGTAAGTTGATCCATACCAAGGGGCTCGTTGCGCGCATTCCTCCCAAATTCGATCAGGGGGGTATGGAAAAGGGTTGTTGTTGGAACTTGTCTAGCCCAATTTTCATTTCTTTCGGAACGCCGAGATGGAAATAATATGTAATAACCCGACTTTTAAGTTTGGGTGTAATTGAAATATTAATAACTGTGGATAAAATTAAAGAGTACAGTTAAATTGAGATGATAAATGTAAAGAAGTTGGAGGGGCTGCTCTGAAGTGTGTGATTTTATAAAAACAATTAGTTGATTCTTTGAGCCGAAAGGTCGTCTGCGCGAAAGGAGAAGGGAAAAGGAAAAGAAAAAAAAAAGAAAAAAGGAAAAAAGAAAAAAAGAAAATAAATAAAATAATTAAAATAATAATATTTATATATATAACATTACTTATAAAATCTATAAATAGGGGAGGGAGAGTTAGGGATGATGAATGAATAGAAAGAGAGAAAAAAAAAGATCGGAGGGAAAGAAGAAGAGGAAAGAAAGAGAAGATGAGAAAGAGAAAGAAATGAGAGAAATTATATGGTGTGGTTAAGTTTTGATTCATGAAAGATAGGGGTTGCAGGATCAACGGTGGAGAGATGTCAGAGATCATGTGAAATTTTAGTATGATGATCATGGGAGCTAGATCTTCATATCGAATGGGTTTTGTTAATTTCAATTTGAGGTAGCAGGAGGTATACAAGATGCTTTCTAAACTCCGGAGGTTTTCTAAAATATCGATTTTGTTATTCCTCTTGAGCATGTGTGCTATCTGTTGAAATCCATGGTATTTTGTTGGCATCGTGATATGTTGTGTTATGTGATGGCTAATGCTAGGAATAGAATATACATGTACTGAGTGGATCCACAATAGTTCCAACTATGACGGGAAAAGCCGAGGAGAGCTAGGAGACGTGGATTGAGGCCGGTCAATAGTAATGTATCAGGAAAGACCTGATATGAGTCTTGAGAAATATTGGATTCGTTGTCTTTACTCGACTTTGTTGTGAGCCATTATTGATTCGTTGAGCATATTCCCATCGTATGGCTACTTCCGTGTTTAAAAAAGATTTTTCAAGCGAACGTGGGGTATTCAGATAGTAAACGAGATGGGTCGAGTTGAAAGACTTGAAGATTTTTGATCTTTTTGTATTATTTATATTTGGAGATATGGTAAAAATAAAATATTGGAGACATTGTAAAAAAAATATTTAAGGACAATAGTGCTCTTGATTGTATTTGAGGGAAAAAATACGGAAGAATTTTAGGTAATTAATTAACGGTACGGGGGGTCGGGTCGTTACATAATAATCCGCGTGACTACCGTTGTCGATTTAAAATCCTTTGGACAATTAAATTGGCGATAGCGGCAGAGATAAACAAGGCATCGTCGTGGGGTAGGTGTATTGACGCCTCTCAAATCGTCAATGGCTGAATGAAGGTGACGGGTTTGGTCTGCCAACATAAGAAGAGGGAGATTGTAGATTGTCTTCTATCGGCCGGTCTAAGGGCCACTTCTGGCATGCTTTTTCCTAAATAGTCGAACAAACCCTCGATATGAACCTCTGTGGATTGTTTGTATATCACCCGCGTTGGTTGTGTCGCCGTATATTCTTTCTGGGAATTAGGCGGTGTAGACGCAGTAACGAAAGATTTCCTCAGATACACCCTTCTTTAATGAGATCAGCTATTTGTTCTTTCAGTTGAAAATAGTCCTCAGTGTTATGTCCGTTGATCCCGATGGATTTGGAATTTACAATGTTTGTTCCGGTTTTCGTCTTTGGGTCAGTCATGATCTTCCCGGCGGCCATGTGACGAATATCGTGCTTAATTTCCGAGAGTTTACTTGGCAACGGGAGGGTAGGGCGGGGTAGGATTAGGATAAATCGGGGCGGGCGATGGGGAGTGCGAGGTACGCCTATCGTTAGAGCGTTTAGGATCTCGGTCAGGTCTTTTATGCACTTGTTTCCTCCTCTATAATCGATTTGGCATCGTATTCGGCTCTTTCCTCTTTGATCAGTCTTTTCCTCATCGCCTCGTTTGGGCCTATGGCTTAACTCCTCTGCGGCGAAATAAACTTGTAGGATTTGCCTGAAGGGTGGATAAAGTTTAGGAACGTTTTTGGAAGGAGTTATCGAACAGGGAATATGGTCAGCGTCCTTCCATATTGCCATGATTATGACTTTGTCGCTGGGTCCTCGATCTAAACAGCCTAGTTGAATCGTTTCACGAAATCTTTCAAGCTCTCGGTTTCTTTTGGTGAACGGTGAATAGGTGGGATAGACGCATTTTCTGGGCCCAAAAGAGTCTATGGTTCCTGGCCGACAATTTCGAAACACGTCGGCAGGTCCTTTCAAAGGGCGGAAGAAAGCTTACACATAAAGTTCATCTGGCAACCCTAGGAACATCCAGGCTTTTGTATGAGTCCAAGTGG
>CM018895.1:4725168-4727668 GCA_009663005.1 Actinidia chinensis | reverse complement strand
TCAAACAGTGTTCCTCCACCATGGGCTAGGTTGGGGTCCATAATGTGGGCCTTTGAGCCCATGCTCTTTTCTTAACAAACACTCGGTTATGGGCTTAACGCTTTTAAGTGGACGTTTGGAAGCGCCCAAACCACATTCTGTTGGGCCAATTTCTCATCATTTTTAAATAGAAGACCCTTGCTTTGCCCTCCAATTCACTTGGGCTGTATTGGGGATGGATCACCTGTCTCGATTTTTCTTGGCCAGGTTTTATGGAGGACATTTGTTAGTTATAATATTAATGAGATGGATAAATTACACAATTTCTTCTGATAAATTACAAATGGAGTTATGGACATGTGTCATCTAATAGAAGCTGAGACAGAAAAAATCGAGACATGTGATCCCTCCCCCAATATTAGGTGGAGTGCAAGTCCTTGATGGTTCAGGTTTTAGATAACTAAGTATCGATTAATAGTATCGATTTCACGAAATTAAATTAAAACTGAACCGTTAGTCCCAGTTCAATTTTTTTTCCATGATTCTATCATGTGTAAATATATTTTTCATCCAAATTTTACACAATACTTAAATATTATAAAATTATCAAACCCACTAAATACTAATAACATTTCGATTATACGAATCAGAAAAGTTTAAAAAAATAATATTTTTCTTAACAAAAGAAGGCACTAAAAATCAAATTTGATCCAAAAAGATAATAAACAAAAATAAAAAAAAAATGATGGGAAAAAGACAAAAAAATAGTTTTTTAAAAATCTATTTTATTCCAAAACGGGCCTCAGTCATGAAGCCCAAAACAACTACTTTCTTTTGGGCCCAATTACGATTTTCAAATGACAGAGCCTTCGCTTCGTCTTCCAAATTCACTTCGTTCAGCTAGTCTTTGCCACCTCCGACGCCGGCGGCTGCAACCGCCGTTCTCCGGCAACCTCCGAATCTCCGGATGTCTGCTACTGTGCTCCGTGTGCGCAACACTCTCAAGGTGTGGTCCCCCTCTATCTCTCACTCAAACACTTCACGCTCTTCACAAACCCTAGTCTCTTGTACTCTCTCTCTACCCTCCCAAACCCTAGAATCTCATTTATCACAATGTTGTTATAGCTCGTTTTGTAGTTCATTTCTTACTCTGCCGATCGAAAAACTTTGATTTCTCGACAATTTTACCTTTTCGTAATCATCAGATTCTTCAAAAACCGCCATAAATTTCGGAATGAACGCGAAGAATTGTTGTAGGATTAGGAAAAATAGTAAAGGCAACAGGACGCATATGTGTTAAAGGTTTTTCTCGGGAATTTTGCCCATTTTTTCTTGTGAAGATCCTGAAATTGTTTCCATAACCGCGAAATTGCATTTGCATTTTCAATTTTTCATTGGGATTGATGCGTAGGGTACGGTTAAGCTTGTGTTGCGGGTGGCAGCGCAGCTCCTGGCAGCCTGAGGGTTGGCGACATTCGCGCAGGATTTGCTCCGGTGGTGGTGGCTAGAATTGGTTTGTAGGAGTGGGGAGGTGGTGGATTCATGTGAGAGAAGCACCACAAATATGAGTCGGATTTCTCGTTTCTTGATTCGCTATGCGTGCTTTCTTGACGCGAAATGGTTCACGAGCTTGGAGATGGTGGAAGAATGAAGGGAGGTTGAAAGAGGCCAAGTTCGTCAGCAGTTACTATTCTTTTCAAGTTGTTGCTTAGATTGGGGATTATGGTAGTGTTTTTGGAAGTTATTCAGGGATAGGTTCTAAAGGACCTGCCCTTCGATATATACATTCATACTATGATTAATTGGGTTTGTTAAGAAGGCTATTTACAATGGAGAGAATTTAGTTTTATGTGATGAGAAAGTTCGTTTAGAAGCCTGATGTTTTATTTCTTTATAAATATTTTGATCAATGCCATACTGCATTAGGGGGCGAACTTCAGACGGGTTGGCTTGTTACACTTGATGATTGGAAAGAGGTGTATCCCTAGCAGCTGTTACATTTATACAAATTAGTACTGCAGTGCAAGGAAGGAAATGTGGTGAGCCAGGAAACTCTTCAGTGGAATTTCAATAAGATGTGGTCTCTTTCCAAACACCATCATGTTAACACTTTGATGGATGGTATGTCCAGGCTAGGGATATTGGTCAGGCCTACATGCCTGTATGAAGAAATGAGGACCAATGTGTACTCCTGATGTATAACTTTTAAACATTTTGGTTGCTGGACATTACAAGTAGCGGAGGGAAGTATATGGTGATAGCTGGTTAAGGGATTTATCCATGTCCCGGATTGCTTCCTGATGTTCCCTGGCTGATATATCGGTTGCGGATTGTGTTTGGCAGACGTTGGAGAGGCTATGGAAATTTTGGAGGATATGCTTGGAGAAAGGAATACCAATAAGTGTAAGTGCTTTTCAACTCTGTCATTGCAGCTTTACAGTCAATGCAGGTCTAGAAGACAGAGCCTTTGAAGTGTAACAAAGTTATTTTTGACATTTGATCTGAGTCCTCAATCATCCAA
>CM018895.1:4575168-4577668 GCA_009663005.1 Actinidia chinensis | reverse complement strand
CTTTAAAATTAAAATTCTCCGTCCACCCTTATGCACTACTCTTGCTTCTATATTAATTATAAAGTAACATCAATATCGGTAAAGCTTAAATTTTGTTAGATTAGCGATATTTTTATATGCCAAATTATCCCCATAATTTTGTCAAAATAGATACTACTGTTTCTATAACTACTTCCAATTGTCTTCTTTTAGGACCCCGATAAACTATTTTCCGTCAACATTTAACTCATCTTTTCAATTTTAGTTTCACAAGTCACTTATAATAATTTTACATGTTTTTGTGAAACGGATTATAAAATTTTATCATTTGAAATTGAAATCTACATATATTTATTGAAGCCAAAAAAATAACCAAACACCAGAAATAAGCCAATCACTATTGCCCTAGCTCTTAGAATTTTGTTTACGTTGTGTTGAATTAAGGATTTGATAAAAGATTTAAAAAAAAATAGAGAATCCAACGGTTGCAGACCGTTAAATGCTTTAACATTTTTATTTTTATTTTTTTTTCGTCCACCAAATCAAAAATAATATTTTGATTTCCTTTCCATTTGTTATTCCCTTGAAGAAATCAGTCATGTCCAAACTTGTTCTTATTTATTTATTTAAGGATAAATTTAACTGACCTCCCCTGAGATTTTTGATAAATACAACCACTTTCCTTTAAAAATTATACTGACTCCCTTACTTTGTAATTATTGTCAACATTTTTTCTAGAGCTAATTTTTTTGAAAAAATGACAAGGTTTCCTTATGTTTAATACCACCTATTTTTTTCTCATTACACAAATTAAAATAAAATAAATATTCTCTATTTTTTTTAAATACTATTTATTTGTAAACTATTCTATTTTTATTTTTTATCAATAAGTATTTTTTTTAAAAAAATAATTGAGCTAAATAATTTACTTTTTAAGTACTCATAATTTACTTAAAAATTAAAACTTTTTTCTTAATAAGAATTTTTTATTTTAAAATTGATTCAAATATTTTACTTTTTAAGTACTCTTAATTTATATATATCTAAAAATTAAATTTTGCAATTAATTTTAATTTAAAAAAATAAAATATTTATTTATTTTAATTGGTACTTTGAAAAAAATTTACAAGCCCTAAATATAAGGAGAATCTTATTATTTTTTCACAAAAATTAACTTTAGAAAAAATTTTGACAATAATTTTAAAAGTAAGAGAGGTCAGTGCAATTTTTGAAATTATAGTAGAGGTGGTTGTATTGGTCAAAAACTTCAGTAAAGATTAATGAAATTTATCTTTTATTTAATTATTCAAAATTTAAATCAAGAAAAATTTTGACAATTTAATATGAACAGAATTAAGATTTAGGCTCCATTTGGTAATGCTTAAAAACCAAGCTTTTTTTAAGCTTGCTATCAAGAAGGCCAATAATTTTTGTTTTTTTGTTTTTGTGGCTTTCTTTTTTTAGCTAAATCTAAGTACAAAAACAAAATCAGAAAGTAAAAAGCACTTCTGATTGGCTTTTGCTTATTTTAAGCCAAAAAGTCGAAAAAAAAGCTGAAAAAACTTGGTGTCCAAACCGGAGTCCGTATAAATATCTGGATTCACAAACTCCTGGGTTGAATCTCGGGGGGGGGAGCCATTTTAATTCAAATTCAAATTTTGGTGAATTGAAAATATTGTTGTGGGGCCGTGCATGTATGAAATTCAATGTAATGAGAATGAAGGTCCCCCCCTACCCTGTGGGGACTTTGGTTTTGATTGACAAGAAAACGGCAGGGACCTCAATTAATATTTGGAAACATTTCTCACACCCCAACTTGTTACTGTTTACCCTACCTACACCCCCACCGCTCCCGGCCCGGCCCGTTCCCTGGGCCCGTCCCGCCACCGCCTTTCCTCGATCCGGTCCTCCCACCATGGCCCATGCATGTGGTGGGACCCAATCCCCATACACCAGTCATTGTATTTTCAACTAGACTGTCGAGCCGTGGCGCTAGATGTGTCAATTGGGCGGAGTTTGCATGGATACGGTGATCCGTCGGACCATTATTTTTGGAACACGAAGCAAGACACAAAACGCATCACATTTATGTAAGAAAAACTTAAATAATTTTAAGTTTTGATGTATTAAATTTGTTCATAAAAAAAATTATGACACAACACGAGCACGATTAGACATGACATGAGGTATGAATTAACCATGCCGGGTTTATAAAATCGACACACCACCACACGAAACATGTTAAGCACAAAAATATAGAAGGCCTTTTTGAGGCCTATGCGTGGCTAAAATAATATTTTTAACAAATTACATAAGTTTGTTTTAAATAAAAGTTTGATATTTAATTAATTTAGTCTTTTGGAATTGTGGATTTACATATATAAGAAGTGAAATACAATATGAAAATAGAAAGAAAGATTATATAAATCTTACATATTTTAATTAACAGCAGTGTTACACATACTCGAATTTGAATTAAAAAAAAATTCGAATTCAAAATGAAATATTTAGATTAATGTGG
>CM018895.1:4385168-4387668 GCA_009663005.1 Actinidia chinensis | reverse complement strand
TGTTTTGTGGCTTTACTTTAGCTAAAACTAAGCAAAAAAGCAAAGCAAAAAAAAAGCAAAAAAGGCAACTCTGATTAGGGTTTTTGCTTATTTAAGCTAAAAAATCAGAAAAAAGCTGAATGGAAAAAAAAGCTATGTTGCCAAACGGAGCCTATTGATCAATTAACTTTCTATTCTTCATTTATCTTCTTTTCTCATCCCACTCCTCCTACCATGCTTCTCATCCCCATCTAACAGTCCTTGTCGACTTTACCTAGAAATTTTATTTGTTACCCTTTTTTTGGCAATTGAAGTGTTTGATTGGTCAATCTCCCTCGTTTGAGTGGGTTGTGTTGATGGGAGATGCATGGGAGTCTGGAATGTAGAGAAATCGAGATGAAAAGCAGAGGTGCAAATGCGAGAAGCAAAGGTGAAACAAAGACTTGAATCGCCCTTGTTGGTTGTTTATGTGGTGCTTAGTTTGTCTGCCGGCCCTATGGAGAATGCTTAGAGTGGAAAAAGCTTGAGACCATGTCGGTGGCGAGACAAACAATCTGGGACTATGGTAGGATAAGATGCTAGCCATGCAAGATGAGAGAGGAGATGATTACAAAGTGTTGGAAAAAATTTGATTCGGCCAATAATACAGAATTTCCAATAATAATTTCATAATCAAAATAAATTGCAGAAAGAGAAATTTAGAAATTTAAATTACAGAAACTGAATATAAGAGAGTACAAACAGAGTAAGCCGAGTCCTGCAATCAGCAGTCTCCCTTAAGAAAGATTTCGCCGCCCTACGAGGGTATTGTAGGGTGCTGTCGACGTCTTCCTCCCAGGATAAACGGCTAGAACCACTAACTTTGAAAACCTCCATCAACAGCAGAAGTGGGAACTAAACTGTTTCTGTCTCTCTCTCAAAGAAAACAAAATGTATGGTGTGGGGTTGTTTCTGTTGGTTTGTGTTGATATGTGTTTCGTCAGTTGCTCTAAAACATCAGCATTATAGCCAACAATGCTATATTAATCATTATAAACTATAGTGTAGGCATTAACCCTCATAATGAGGGTGCTTTATGGATTCAACCATGCAGCATTTAGAGGCTGGTCATGGCCGGGATAAAGCAGCCATTAGGGCTGTATTTGTTTTTTGTTGTATTTGTAAAGAGAGCAATGTGGTCTTAATAATTTCTTTGGAGTTGTTAAAAAACTACACCTTATGCTTTCAGTTACACAAAAAGTTCTAACACAAAGGATACAATAGGGAGGTTTTTTTTAATGGTTACCATTCCTATAGTAACTCCAAAGTAACTTCGATGATGACCTGTGACTGACAATTAAGCGATATGAACTCCACCCCTCGTTCAACCATTGAGCTTGAATCCAAACTCTCATATTTATCATTGTTTTCAAACCACCCCTACGTCTAAAATGATGTAATTGGCTTTCAAAAAGACTAAAATGCAATTTTTTTGACCCACGAAAGTTCTGATACTCAAAACGAATTCAGTAGTTTTTATTAAGGTTTGGTTTAAAAAATGTGTTTAAGTTTGATTTATTTATTAGTCAAGCTAATCCCCAACGAGATATGTGGGGTGATAAACTTCACAAAGATATGTACCTCCTCGCTATTTGCTCACTCCTCCTCTTAGGTTGCTTGCACGACACAAGCAAGTACCGTCAAGGCTTACCGGCCGGGGGCCAGGGTTGGTCAAGAAGATCTTTCGGTATAAGAGTAAGAAATATGAAAAATAAAATAGTAAAAGAGCTCAAGAGTGAGTCCGGATTTAATTGCGTATTAAAGACCTTAATAGTCCTCTTATTTGTAATCGAACTCACTATTTTTCTTGTGGGAACATGCCTCCTCGCATATTTCCATACTTGTCTCTCCATTCATCCCGACGGATCCTTCACGATCCACCCAATCCACTTAGGAAGTGTATTTTACCCAGTTGCCAACTACAAAACATATCTTCCTCCAACTAGAAAGCATATCTTGGTTTAATTAGAAAATAATTCGGGAAATATCATTTCATGCCAAAGTCTAACCCGGCCCATTCTAGTCCATCTTTTTCGAACCAATACTTTTGAGTATCCATTTTGGGCCCAACTCCAACCCCAAGTGGATTGAGTGTATCCAGCCCAAAACCAGCCCAACAATGATTGTGAGTCAGGTCAGGACAAACTTATTTTAGCCACTTACAAGATCTTATTGAACCGATCTCAAGTAGCTAACTTTTTATACATGATAAACTTATCGAGCCGGGTACTAAATTATTCAAGTTTGGTTTAGATACTTAACGAGTTTGAAAATTTGGTTAAAGTTTGTTTGTTTACATAATAATAAGCCGATCTCAAACGAGTTTTTTAGCGAGCTAAACACGATTCGAGCTCGAGTTGTTTGGTTCCTGTAACATCCCTAAATATATGTTTAGGTATAACATTAATTAGCACAATAGTTCACAACAAACAGTACAACATATATCATAACAAAAGAGAAACAAAGCTTCATAAATACCATC
>CM018895.1:4330168-4332668 GCA_009663005.1 Actinidia chinensis | reverse complement strand
CCCCCCGCCCAAAAATATCTCTTTCAACTCTTTCTCGTCCTCCTCACTTTCACTTTCTTTTTTCCATCATACATAACTCTCAATCTCTTTCCGTCCTCACTTTCACATTTATACTTTTTTTAATACCAATACCCCTTATTCTTTCTTGCTTTTCTTTTTTTGCAACTTTACTTCCAAATTTTTATCTCAACAACTTATGACAAAACATAAAGGAGTTATAAAATTAGCATCAATTTTTTTGATTACCAAATTCAATAGTGACCCGTAAAGAAAAAAAAAAGAATAGGGTATTAAAAAAAGAATAAAAACTGTTGAATGGCAAAATTATAACTTTTGAGGAAGATTGACAGACAGTAAACGTTCAAAGTTTAAAAAATGGTCACATCGAGGGGATGGGTTGTCGAAGAAAAAAAAAACTCTCTTATATTAAGTTTTAGGATTAGATAGTGAGTTTTCCTGAAAAAGTTTCCTTGAAGCTATCTTATATTGATTATTTTGTTTATTTTTTTTTTTATTCTTCTGCGATGTGAAATTCATCAAAGTGATGAAAAGAAGATTTTATGTTTTTTGCATAGTGCCCCGCCGCGGGCACGGGCAATTACTAGTGAATTTATAATATAAGATACAAATATTTTTAAATATTTTAAATTATTTCTTATTATTTATAATTAAAATTTTTTTAAGTTAATTCAATACTTGAGATTTTACCTGATATTATTTTTTTTCCTAAAAAAATATCATTTATTTTTTTTCAAATGTGTGAGCCCACATAAATTGTAATTCAATAATCAAAAAAATTCTAGAGTTGAACATATTTTTACTCGTTATATTATTTTTTAGGGGTATTCATACCCAAAAAACTAAAACACTCATTTATTTTCTCCTCATTTCTTCCAAACTAACAACGTTTTTTTAAAATCATTATTCTATATTCAAAATTACAAATCATAATGATACACAGAAAAAACACATTATCTTTTATTAAGGTTTTTGTGTTGTTTAAAATTATTATTTAAGACAGACTCGAAATGAGATTTCTCTTCGTAACGCAGTCATTTTAGATAAATAGATAGGTTGCCATTTTTTTTTATAGTACTCAATTCAAGTTATAAATTGACTGGTGAATAGTTCTGAAACGATCATAAATTTTATAATTTTAATTAATTTTTTTTCTCTCTCTTTTCCTCCCTATTGTATAATTTTTAGTGCGGTTCGTGTCAAATCCTACGTCTAGGAACGCTCGTATATAGAAAAAAGGAGAAGTTAATGGTACTTACCGAAAGATAGATAAAGAAGCAAAGCTAATGGTCTCTTTGGCAAAGTTGCAAAGAAGTGAGCTGGTTTGAAGGTCCACTAGGAGCTTTTGGAAATTCTACAGCAGAAAAAGGTGGGGGGGGGGGGGGGGGGTGGGGGGGGGGCGGGGGGGGTGTTTTGTGTGTGGTTGTTTGGTGGGGATGGGGGGGGGGGGGGGGGGGAGACTTGCCCCAGTTCCCCCGTTTGTAAGAAACATTACACCACATACCCCTTTTAAACTGTTTTTTTTTTTAAATTTAGGCTAACAGCTCTTTAGTTTCATTCCTATCTAGTATATTTTCAGCATGTTTGGCATTTGGAGATGGTCCTAGATTTGGCCATCTTTCGAATTTGGTCTCCCTCCTCTCTCCTTCTCCCGGTTTCAGTGCCGGCCCTGGGCACAGGCCCAATAGGCTCTTGTCTGGGGCCCTCCAAAAATAACCCAATTTTGAGGCCTCCAGTCCAATATGTTATAGTATAGATATGTTAAGTAAAAAAAGATTCATTGAAAATATTTTGGGAAAAGTCCAGATTTACGTCCGTTTTTATTGATAACTTTGGTCTCTAAATGAAAAAAATAGCGGTATGCAAGTGAATACTTTGTTTTGTGCTCTAGCCACTAAAACGAGTATATTTTCTGTAAAGGATCAAGATATCCAATAGATAGAGATTTATATTTTTTTATATGTGTTTAGGTATCTATTGGTAAATGTTCAATGCATGGTGGTAGCACTTTTAATATTATGACGATTATGATTTTTTTTTGTACTGAATTATATAATTTTGGGTACATCAAGTAATCTTATTTGTATGTGTATTCCAAGTTTTCAACTTTGTTTGAAACTCATAAAAGATGTTTATATTTGTTGCAATAATATCTTGTTTTTTATCGTGAAAAAAAATATAAATGACCTCAAATTGAGATTAGGATTGGGGCCTCGAGATACTCAGGACCGGTACTGCCCGATTTTGGTGTGTATTATTCTTGCCTGATTTCTTCGCCGACCGCCTTCCAAATCCGCCGGATATGTGACAGATAGGGTACCCCTGTCCGTAGTCATGCGGTTATCAGCGGGGTGGTGAAATGACCGTTATGCCCTCGATCCCTTTTTTTTATCATGTAAATATAATATATAGATCAAAAGTGGAACCTCTAAATATACCCAAGAGGTGAACAGGAGACACGAAGCCAAGCAACAGATTACAA
>CM018895.1:4312668-4315168 GCA_009663005.1 Actinidia chinensis | reverse complement strand
AACATTCACGATTTTAAATGAGATGATTCAAAATTATTTTCTTTTTATATCGTTGACTCAATAGGAGTTTGACGATTCAATTGCTTTATTTTATATGTTACTTCGTGTAAACAGCAAATTTATCATATTTGTCTTTAAAAAAATGTGTTTTCTTTTAGAAATAAAACTAATTATGTATTTTTTTAGGAAATTTAATAAAATAAGATAGATATCATTATTGAATAAATATGATTCCCTAGGTGGATGATCTACGAAAAAAAAAGAAAAACTTCGATGGGGCTCTTGGTGAAATTAATAAATTTTAAATTTATAAAAATAGACATTACCATCTCCTCCACCCTCTTGCCACAAGGCAACTTTCAACCTAAACCCTTCCCTCCTTGTCTCACCCCACCAACCGACAACCACGCCCCTGCACATTCACCATAATTTCTCTATCTCCCTGCTTTCTCTATTACTCCTCCATCCCATTCACCATCATCAAATGAAACCCAAGCCAAAGAAGGGAATCTATGGGCAGGACTAGGAGGAAAGGAATTGGTTGTGGGTAATAACGGGGTGGTGTGTGGTAAGGGGCGGAGGCAGCATAGGTCCAGGTGAGCAGTTGTCTCTCCTCAAGTTTGATTATTTTTTTTTACTTATAGTTTTAAAAAAAAAATTAATTTTGTCCCCTTCAAAAATTATGAATGTCTTGCATAATTTTTTTTCAATAGTTGCCCTCTGAATATTTTTTCTGACTTCGCCACTATGTATAGTTGTAGAAGCTAGATTGGTATGGTGGCTAGGTAGTGGGGACTGGGGAGGTTGCAAATAGCATGAACAGGGGCTATACTAGCCTGTACGAAGTTATTTTTGTGCGTTTAGAACATGAATTAATTGATTTTGTTAGTCTAATGTAGACAAAAAATAACAGATAATTTAACTTATTACCAGATTAAAACTATAAGGTTTGATTTATTTTAATTAAAATTGTAAAGTTTAATTTATTCTTATATTAAACTCAAAAAAAAAATAATGTAGTTTTCTAAATAAAATATACTCGTAGTGAAATTAATAAATTGTTCTAAAATATCGAGACACGTGTCAACTTGTGCCAAGGTAATTTCTAATCGGTGAGTAATTTATCGGAAAGGGCAAAAGCAGAATTAAAGTACAAGTAAGGGTTAGAATTAGTTTTGTGTTTTTTACTTTTACAGTGTGGGCCCTAGTATGGAAATTTTGACCGAAAGGAATTAACTATTAAGGTATGGATCCTCCAAACTTGGTGGGCCCCATGTAATTGTTCATTACGTGGCAGTACAAGGTTGGTCCTGTTCTATAATTTTATTTTATTTTTTTAAAATAAATTTCACTAAATTTTGGGGTAAATAAACTACCTCCCAATTCCGTTTCTAAATTATTATTGACATTTCTTATTTTGATTCTATTATTGATTCTCTCGTCTTAATTTAACTTAGATGGCAAATTGGCATTAATTTTAACAAAAATGACAAAACGCCCTTGGATAGGGTTATTTTTTTTTTCTTTTCTTATTAACCAATCAAAATAGATAAAATTTCTCCTTTTTTCCCAATATTACACCAATCAAAATAGATAAGATTTCTCCTTTTTTCCCAATATATTCTCCCTCCGTTTATTCAATTTTTTTATAAGACCAATTATTTTTTCTCTTAATTTATTATTTTTTTCCTCTAATCGATTCAAATTTAATTCATTTATTTTATTTTAGATACTTCTGAAAGATATCAAAAAAAATAAATTATTTTGATTAAC
Organism: Actinidia chinensis; assembly: GCA_009663005.1. Classification (NCBI taxonomy): domain Eukaryota; kingdom Viridiplantae; phylum Streptophyta; class Magnoliopsida; order Ericales; family Actinidiaceae; genus Actinidia; species Actinidia chinensis. Next base: position 4,313,395 of record CM018895.1, on the reverse strand, counting down.
ATAAAATATCACTGAAAATAATTGGCTTATTTTGTTCGATAGTAAACTTTTTCATTTTGTTAGCATTCATAATTCTATAATAAACATAAAAAAGTTTAAAATTTTGGATTAAATGCTAGAAAATAAAAGGATGCGTAATAAACACTAACAAGAATTTTTAGTAATAAACAACCAATGCTTTGTGCATAATGATTTTATTAAATTTAATAACAAAGTTTATTTTCTAAATATATTTCGATTAGGGGTACTTAAGTAGTAAAAATTAGAGTCATGTGTAGTAAAAAGTAATATTTAAAGATAATATTTAAATGGGGGTGTTCTAAGAAAAAAAATAATGAATATCTATTTTAATTTGCATACTAAGAAAAAAAAGGCAATTCTAAGAGTACTTTTGTCAGTATTGCAAAAAATTGACACTATGCAGGTCAAACTATGACAGAGCAATATTGATAATAGTTTAAAAATAAGATATATTAGTGATATTTTAAAAATATTAAGTAAAAAGTAATATTTAAAGATAATATTTAAATGGGGGTGTTCTAAGCAAAAAAATAATGAATATCTATTTTAATTTGCGTAATAAGAAAAAAAGGCAATTCTAAGGGTACTTTTGTCAGTATTGCAAAAAATTGACACTATCCAGGTCAAACTATGACAGAGCAATATTGATAATCGTTTAAAAATAAGATATATTAGTGATATTTTAAAAATATTAAGAAATGTGACT
>CM018895.1:4245168-4247668 GCA_009663005.1 Actinidia chinensis | reverse complement strand
GTCTAGAAGCCAGTGAAAATCCTATAGGCCTAGACAAATTATATGGGTTAGTTAAAATTCGTAGACATTTCATTTTTAAGTCAAAGGACGGCATTTAAAGTACACATTTTAAAAATGGTGCATATGATATGCTCATGTATAATTTAATTATAAATTATTATAATATTCACCACAATCGATCATACAGAAAAAAATTCACAAAAGGTCATTATATTTACCACAATAATGTGTAACAAACTATTTTTCACATATTCTTGTCGTAATATTCATCACACCAATCATAACAGTAATATTCATCATAATCGATCAAAATATTTTTATAATACACACGATGTGTACTTTAAACTTTGCTGGACGATGTAAAAAATTTTTAAAGCTAACAACGTTGTGTCAAAAATGCTCTCTAAACCCCCACAAAAAAATTTATAAATACACTTTTAACCTTATGCCCCTCTCTAATAAAAAAACCCAATATAGACAATTTTTTTACTCAATTAAAAACCTTTTTTTTTTGTCTAGTAATTTTTTTTAGAAAAAAAAATAATCATATTTTTACATTTTTAGATTTAGAATTGAAAAACTGTAAAACATTTATCAAATGGTGAAAAAAAAACTAGAAAAAAACAAAACAAATCTCAAACTAAAACGGCTATGACAATACTATTTTTCAACCTCAGTCTAAGGTTACGTTTGATAATAGATTTTGAAGGTGGGATTTGACTATTAGTCCTGTATAACCCACTTTAACCATGTTCTAGTGTAAAAATTATACTTTGGACTAATAGTCCGTTAAGACTGTTAATCTCTTAAAAATGAATGATTAGAAATTCCGTAAGATTGATATTTACTAATTTAATCCCATCAAACTATTACTTTAAAAAAATTAAAATTGAATTACTAATCCCTTTAAATTAAAGTGTCTTGTCAAACATGGCCTAAGCTATGTGACAGCAACATTTTTCTGACCAAACAGATGATTCACGCTCACGCTTGCAAACACTTATCACGAGTTGTGAGTCTTGTGACATGCAAGAATAGAACATTAAGTTCCATAGCTTTTTGACAGGTAGTTTGAAGAATGGCAGATGAGAAACAATGAGACAGTGTGTGAATGGGAAATAGGATGCTTCTACACTAAGCTAAATCTCTCTTTATATAGCTCCAGGGTCTCTTCACAGCGACAGATATTCTATTCTTGTGGCTTTTAATTTGCAACTATAGACTAATACTACTTGTGAGTTGTGAGAGAGTTACGCTTTTCGATGGGACCAGGAGGACCGCTGGGCTGGGGCTCGCCTCCAGGTGGGCCGATCCCGGGTCCTCTGCCTGGGCTAGGCCTCTTTGGTGGGTTCTGCAATGCCATGTCTGCTTGGTAAGTAGACTTCTAGCAGTTCAAACTCAGGCCCCGCCCTGGCATTGGCTGGCAAAGACACCGCCTTTAGGTCCCAAAAAAACACATCTTAATGTACTTAGCACTATAAGAACTTCCATTAGGCAAGCATTATCACATAGAGGATAGGGGCTCCAAGTTAAGAGCTTGCTTTGAGCTTCAAAAATCTCAAGATCGGCCTTGTTCAAACTCCTTTTTCTGTCTGTTTTTCCTTGTCAGGTGTTTGAAAAAGAAATCTTTGAGTTTTGAGTACGAATAATTTTTTTTTTACATAAATCAATACTAGAGTGATACGATCGATAGTGGCAATCTTAAAGCTATAAGTCAGGGTATTTTATCGTAAAATAAAAAGACAAATAACGTTAATTTCCGTACAAGATTTCTGTTTGTATATCATTACTCGTCCTATTTGCATGTGGTAACTTTGAGTTTGATTCTTAACCACATTCATCTTATAACTTTTGTTGTGTGTTTTGATTTGCAGCCTTAGCTTCTTGTGCTGCTGCTGGTTGTTCCAAGACTGCTTTGGTGGTCCAATGGGCCCTCCTCCTCCTCCTCCTCCATATCCATAATCCCTCAGAATTCCCCATGTGTCATCTTTATGGAGTTTCCATGATCCACCTATAATAATATACTAATGTATCCGTAAGAGCTTAACCTTAGTTATCATGTTGTTATTAATTATGTTCAAAGAACTTGACCATTGGGTTCTTGTTCGCACTCATTGGGTGATAATATTATGTAATGTAATGGAGGTCCCATTTCTACATTTTAGGGCAATGCTTCCCATTTCTGGCAATATCTACGTTTGAATAAGTGGATTTTAAATTTGTTTGGATTCTGAGGTAAAAAAAAAAAGTTAGGTAGACAATCTAATTGTCAGAATCATTAGATAATTTAATATTTTTATTTTATTTCTTCTCACCAAATTCGGGATCCAAACATAGTCTAAGGATTTCAAATATTTATGGATTTTAAATCCTCCATTTGAATATATATTTTAAAATATTTCAGAATTTCAATTAACATCTACTTTGAATAGAGAAATGAGAGTGAAGTATTAGAGGCAAAGTTGAGATGGACGAAATGGTGGATGTATTTAAAATTCTT
>CM018895.1:4082668-4085168 GCA_009663005.1 Actinidia chinensis | reverse complement strand
TGCATAAAACTTTCTTTTTTTCCCCTTGATTTTGGATAAGTTTATATTTGATTTTTTAACTTTTCCCAGTCCATACCCATGTGATTTAAAAAACTATTATAATTTTTATTTTTGCTTTTAATTTTTTTTATAATTTGACTGATCTATTAATGTGAATATATCTTTCAAAAAGAAAAAAAACCTTTTTATATTGGCTAATGATTTTCACACTTTTTTTTCTCAAGTTGCACTCCCTTTTTGTTTTAATTAGAGTGAATTTACTTAATTACCCACTTTTACAAAAATATTTTCAGTACGCAGAATGATATATAGGTAAATTCATCATCATCATAATAAAAAAATAATTAAAAAAAAGAGCGTAAAAATCACTGGCCAAGAATAACAACACACAAAAAAATCAAATTAATATATCCAACTTCTTCACTTAAATATCTTGTTATCATTTTTTCCCCTTTTATCTTTCTCATTTCCCTACATTATTCCTTTCAAAAATCCATTATCTAAATAAAACCTAAGAAAATAAATATGATGGATAAACATCAAAGGAAAGGAGTTCTCTTCCCTTTATGTGATCCTCATCTTTTATAGTTTGGTTGCAATCTTTATGCATGTGAATTCAACTAAAATCATTCTCAAAAAGTGAAAAATTGTGGTCAATCAAATGTAAAGTTTTATCACCAACAACACACACAAAAACTAAGTCTGTATTTGGATCAAAGTGTTAGTGACGTAAAATAAAATGAAAATGAAAAAGGTGAACAATTTAACCGTTTGGGACAATTAAATCATTTATATTTTTAATTTTTATTTTTTTTCCTTTGTGTTTGGATCAAGAATTTGTTGAGAAAAAGAAAAAGAAAATAGAAATAAAAATGAAAAAGTTAAATAATCTAACTCTTCAAAGTCATTAAATTCTCTTATTTTTTTCTCGACAAATCTTTCCTCCAAACACAACATAGGGTTTATAGATCCATCTTATAGTTCATTGCAAGTTATTTTTTTTAATGATTTTTGCACTTCACTTTGCCAGTGAGCTTCTAAATGCAAACCAAAACCGTCTCAGCTGACCCCCAAAACCTAGTTTTCTTTATTACACTTTGAACCTTATATGAAATTACCATCATACCCAGACGCTTCTCTCCCACCTTCTCTCCCCCTCATCCCCTCTCCGGAGCCGGCGGCCATTCCCCGGCACAGATCACAATTTTTAAAACAAATCGAAATAAAGGAGATCACCTTTGCTTACGAGGCGTAATATAATCCATGAACACATCCTCTGAAACCATGGAAGGACAACTGCAGTGAAAGATGGATTGAAAAAAATGGAACTACAAGTATTAAAGAAGATAAAATACACATAGAAACAATACCCCTTATGCCCATTTTAATAGAAGCCAGCTGAGTTCGAATATACACTCTTTTGTATGATTGGAAATCGGCAACCAAACCTCGTGTAACTAGGATCTATCATGTAAATATGTAGGGTGGAAGAAGTCCAAATCTGGTAGTTTGCGGCACGGGGGAAGGCGTTGGTGAAGGGGCTTCCGGCGTCGGTGGGGGAGGGCCTGGTGCGATGGATAGGAGGCGGAGGCGGTGGTTTACCAGAGTTGAAGATGCTGGGGCGGCGGTGGTTTAGAGGATTGGTGCTAGGGAGAGGTGTCAAACGTGCCCGCCGTGCCGTGCCGTCCACTTTCTTCCGTGCCACCGTTTTGTTGCTTTCGTGCCGTGCCGTGCTGGGCCCATTTACGTTAACGTGCCTTTGCAGTGCAGTGCCTTCATCGTGCTGTCGTGCCATTTTTAATCGTCCCGTGTTAGTGCTATTTTTTTTATTAGTGTCGTGCCGTGACCATTTTATAACCGTGTCGTGCCGGGCTGGCCCATTTACTTAATCGTGCTATGTGTGCCGGGCCCGCCTTACTTAATTATGCCGTGTCCCGGCCGGCCGCTAACTTATCGTGTGACTCAATGTTATGTCGTGCCATGCCGGCGGGGTCTACTTAATTGTGTCGTGCCATGTCCGTTTTTTTAATCGTGTCGTGTCGGTCGACTTAAAATTCGCCAACTAAAATACATTTATAAGGAGTGTAAATGACGACAATCGTTATTAACATTTCCTTGAGAATATAATGCCTATTTGTTTAGAATCTAGCAAATCTTAAATTAATAATATCAACAACAACTATAAAATGTGAAAAAAGTGTAGTTCCGAGGGGTTGATGCCACCATAGTTTATTCAACAAGTAAAAAAATAAAATGTGAAAAAAGGCAGTTACGAGGGTTATGCCACCACCTCGTTATATCAAAAAGTAGAGAAGGCTTCAATATTCGATAGATTCAAATTCGGCGCGGTGACAATACACATAAAGTGAATGGTTGTGAATTGTCATAATTATGTTTGCGATGGGTGTTAGCGCATAATATATCAAATTTTTATCATATTATGTAATTATAAAAAATTCAATTTTGATTCGATAATCAAAAAAATTTATTTATTTTTATT
>CM018895.1:4072668-4077668 GCA_009663005.1 Actinidia chinensis | reverse complement strand
AAAGAATCAGCTTAGAGCAAAGAAGAGAGTGATCACAAAAGTTTCTGCCTTGTTAACAAGAAAAGTTTAATTACAGACTTCTTCAATGTGCGCACAGACAATCAAATGTTACCAATAGAAAAATTTCACATCTCAAGGGCTATTGGAAGATGCCTCCGCCTCTTCCAAGTGGTCCACCGGGAATGGCCCACTCCCAGAAGATCGTAGCCGTTGATTGACACAAGAATATACCCAAATCAATCGATAGTGATCTCTTCCATATCATTTGGCATTTTCATCAAGAGAAACGGGTGCTCTGGGATCGAGATAACCGCCATAAACCCGTTTCTAAAAACTATTCACAATCTGTTCCATGTGGGCCTGCATGTAACATAGGCGTAGCACACAGACAGCAACAAGAACGAATTTCCTCCATTTTTCGGGTGGTGGCCATCTCAGGCATGCCTTCTTCATAACAATCCAGGTTGGCCGTTTGCACTATGACCAAGCCCAAGCTATCAATAGCAAATGTTCCCACATTTTCAACGGCCAAAACTGCTTGTTTCCGCTCAAAACCTCAAGGAGCCTCTCCCAAACTGTAGACCTCACTTCTCCTCTGTTATTGCCCATACAAAGCATATCCTGGGGCTAATACCAAGGGTACCCGCGACTTTGTGCGCAAGTGTGAAACCCGTATGGGAGTGAACTTAGCCAAGCCGAAATCCTGCAATTTTTCGGTTCAAATGTCTCATCAAAAGTAATATTACTAATTTGAACATCTCTATGCTAATAGCAGGTGAACTCCATTGTGTAAAAGCCAACCCGCGTGCTGTTTCCAAGGGCTATCTTTCTACGAATTGGCCAGTGACTTATAGTCTCCCCCAGCCAACAGATGGTTCGTAGAGCGCTTCCATTCTGCATCAATCACACACAGTTTATTCTCTGGTGGCCTACCAGAGGATCTGTTTCCATGCAAGTAACCCTCTTAGACCAACAGGTTTACCTGGTTTTAACACTTGCAATGACCTTCACCCTCTTTTTGAACCTATCAATCTCCGAAAACAGCACAATTTTTGAACCTTTCAAAATGCACTTGATAGCCATTTCGCTAACACCCCTCTAAAGACATTCCCATATCCTCCTTTTCTTTCCAATGAGATTTTTTCTAGAAAAATTCATTGAAGCCGCCTTCATCTGTCCCAATGTTACTGACCAAAGTTGTCCCCCTTTCACCTACATGTCCCAACACCCCCCCAAGCTTTTTTTCTTCTGTCCTTTTATTTCTTATTCCATCTCCAAAGAAAAACAAACAACAGAATTGCCACGAGAATCCATTGCACAGCCTATCATTGTGTCAGTTGCTGCAACACAGTTTTCTTATCGTGTTTATCTTAATGAAGGAATCAAAGCGCGAACAGGCACTTGGTTTGTCCGTCCAATGTCAGTGGGGCCAAATCGATTTACGAAAGCTGCGCTATCATACAAATGTATACCCCCAAACAATCCGAGAAATTCGCGTCCTGGCCATGAACTAGGCCTTTTGCATATACCGACCAGGTGGCTCTACAAGACTCACAAGTCGAGCTGTTTTCCCGAGCGTGTTGGTCACTACACACCTGCTAACTCTCTCCAATGCGTCTCCGGGAATTAAGGCCTCGAACTCTGCCTTGGTATTGATATCCAAACAACTGTTTGATATCCAAGCTGGTCCGAATCCCACAATTGGAATCGAACTTGTGAATCCCTTCATACGAGTGTTAACTACGACTATCAAAGAATCCCCCAACAAGACCTCTGAAGTCTAGGAGAGAGCCGAATTACCCCTGTAGCTCGAAATACTCCGACCGAACTATCCGAGTTCCTCCTGCAAAAATGAGCTGCACTCGGACTCAATGTCAAGGACCTGACTCTGACTGATTTTGGTCATTTCCAAGAATATCAAAGTTTTAATGGACAAAGAGGATTATAAGCAATTTCGTAGAAAAGCTAATGCAGGAAAAGCTTAGACCAGAAAAATAAGAGGACGAGGGGACTTGGAGGGATGGAATTCCCTCATGACAGATTTTCTCAGATCTTTTAGGCTTTTTCCTTGGTTTGGGTTGGAAAATCTGCTTCTGAATCTGGAATTTAGAAACAACCTTAAGATTTTCAAAATTGGATGACCTGAATGTGAATAGTTGGAATATGAGCCGGCCTTTCCTCCTTGTTTCGTCAACAAATTTTAAACCAATGGAGTGTAGACCACAGCCGTTAATCATGTCTTGAAATACAATTGGGATATAAAATTCAGCTAGTGTTTTCTATTGGCTCTGACTAAAATTGCCCGATTGTTTGAAATATTGAAATATCAATTGACTAATATTCTTTCCTTTTCTTTTCCTTTGGTACACGACTTGTCTCCTCTTTGTTTATATAAACAAAGAACATTTCCAATAGGAAATGTCCAACTGAATTATGAAAAGTTGCAAGAGGAAACAAATTCAAACTAGGTTCATAATTGAGATTGATCTAAAGGTAATGTTTAGGGCTCAGCTTGTCCAATTCATTTTGTCATGCAGTTGGGCTTTTTAGGCCCATAGTAGGGCCCGTTTTGAACATGATCCGATTCAGTCAATGTGTGTAGATCGTTTAAAAATGAAAAATCAGTTTGATTCCAAATAATTATGCATGACTTTACCTTTCTTTCCTCAAGAAGTCCTCTGGCCCATGAAGCTTGATATTGAGGCTTCAAATTAGATCTTCACTGCAATACTACTCATCAAACGTCCTAAGCTAGAAAAATAGCTTGAATGAAATTGTAACGCCCACATAATTTGCCTAGGACACGGTATGAGTCTAGTCTATGAATTTTCCTAAATGCTTATTCATTTACCCATTGTTGATTGCGTACAATCAGTTGAGTGGCAATACTGTTTTTATTTATCACTATATATTAGTTAATTTCGTTAGTCGACCATCACTGCTGGTGTTTGAGCGTTTATTAATGGTTTCCCATGTGGGCATCCTTCGTCAGGTAAAAAATCGCATTGAATTGATAATCCGAGTCCACATGATCTCATCGTATTATACTCAAATCATCGATAACAAATTAGTTTATGCAGTTACAATTACTGAATTAACTTGATATTTACTTTTCATGAATGTGTTTACATAGAGTTTTAGAAAATCTGTGACTCAAATCATGACATGAGACCCGGGATATCTGAACCTATATTGATGGTCCATTTCGACTAGTTGAACTGAAACAAACAAGACCTACTCAGAATTGTGGGAAGCAAAATGAATTGGGAATTTGATTTCCAGGAAAGACTTGGAGGAGTTTAATACGACCCACACAATGATTTGCAATACACTTTGTTTTGTGTTAAGTTTGCCCGAGGTATCACATATTGAACATGGACGAGATTGTCGTCCAGGCCACTAGCACTCAAATAATACATGGAAATCAGCCCTGCCACTTCTGTTTAGCAGCCTAATTGCTAATTGGATGTAATAAAGCCTTCAAGACTTTCGACAGTAAAACTAACAACTTACTGGAGTCGAACTCGTGTGCGCTCGTTAATTTTTTTTTATGCAATTGATTGTTATCAAACAAAATCGAGCTATCCATATTTTTGAAATTCGTTAATTTTCTAAGCTCGACTCGAACTTTGGCTCAATAACTTACCATAAGGGTTAAAAGTCGAAGCTAGTCGGCCCAAAGCAATTATGTTCTTGATAATTCATAATTTAAAAACAAACTTCATCCAAACTAGATGAATTTAATGTATTGCTTTATAATATGTATATATGGACTTGTTGTATTAGATTTTAAATGAAAGGGCTTACTTCAGATAGGTTTTTAGTTATGTCTGTTAAGTGTTTGTTCACCTTAATTTCCCCAAAATTTTTTTCAATGCTTGCAAGAACACAATTGAAATTTCTTCCATGTATGCATTTATTGAAGTCATTTGAGCAACACACGAATGACGTTTAATAACTGTAACACATGAGTATACAAGAAACTTTAATCCTTATCAAAAAGAAAGCTGCCCAAAAAATCTGCTTAGAGCAAAAGAAGATTGATCAGAAAAGTTTGACTTGCAGACAACTTTAATCTACTCACAGATAAAGCCCAATATATCAATAGAAAAATTATACATCACAAGTTCTTGAAACGATTCCTCATCTTCCACGTGGTCCTACCTGGAATGGCCACTCCCAGAGATAGATAGCCATTGATCGGCATAAGATATAGAACCCAAATCAATGCGGGTAAGTGATCTCTCAATTCCTTTGCATTTTCAATCAGAGAACCACCGGTGATTCTAGGATCGAGATAACCGTTGTAAAGTCCATTTCTAAAATAATTAAAAATATGTTCCATGGTGGGAAGGCATGTAACGTAGGATGAGCAAAAAGAACAGAACAAAACGAATGTCTCCTTACTTCTGGTGGTGACATATCAGGCATGCCTTATTTCAATAACATCCAGTGGTTGGCCCCCCCCCTTTTTGCACTAGTGACCAGCCATCTACATAGCAATGTTCCCCATTTTCACGTTCCCAAAACTGCTTGTTTCCCCGCTCAAAACCTCAAGGAGCCCTATCCCAAAACTGTAGACATCATTTCTCTCTGTTAAGTGCCCCTACAAAGCTATTCCGGGCTACGTAACCAATGGTAACCCGCACTTTAGTTCTTATGTGGAAAACCCGTCTGGAGTAAACTAGCAAAGCCGAATCTGCAAGTTTCGGTTCAAATGTCTCATCCAAAAGTATATTACTAGATTTGACATCTCTTGCATAATAGCGTTGAGCTCCATTGTTAAATAGCAATCCGCTTGCTGTTTCCAAGGGCTATCTTCGACGCATTGGGCCAGGTGAGCTTATTAGTCTCCCCAAGCCAAAAAGATGGTCGTAGAGGCTTCCATCTGCAGCAGATCCACACAATTATTCTCTGGTGGACTACCATAGGATTATGTTTCCATGCAATGCCCTCTTAAACCAACAGGTTTACGTGTTTTAACACCTGCAATGACCTCG
>CM018895.1:4035168-4067668 GCA_009663005.1 Actinidia chinensis | reverse complement strand
CGTCAAAGAATAGCTCTGGGAACTGCTCACGGTTGGATTACTTGCACTATGAGCACAGCCGGGCATCATTTCACCTGACATCAAAGCCCAGCCATATACTTTTGGATGAGAAATTGAGTTGCAGGTGGCAGATTTCGGCTTGCAAGTTCAATCAAGGGAGACGACACCCTTGAGCACCAGGGTGCTGGAATTCTAGGTTATGTCGCCCCCAGAGTATGCTTTTGCATGGAAACTAGTGAGGGAGCGACGTTTTAACAGCTTCGGGGTAGTTCTGCTCGAACTTTTGAGGGGACAAGAAAGGGGTGCTCTCAGAATGGAGAGAAGACTGCCTGTTGACAGATTGGGCAATGGTCATTGGGGAGGCAGGGTGAGAGCAATTGGATGTTGTTGAAGAAAATATGCCGAAATGGGGTCACAGGAGCAATGGAGCAGTAATGTTTCATGCTGTGCGTGTGTCATCCAAATTTGCATCTAGGCCAACTATGGACCAATTGTGCAGCTTTTGGAAACAAATGCCACGTTTCCTTATTTTTCCGGACCACCAGTTTTAACACTCCCACACCGTATTGCTTTAGTGACTGTAAATGCTTGTTTGTTCTGTTCATTATAGTTCCATTTTCTTGAAACTCAACTGTAATAAAGAAATCAATAAAAAGGAGTATTTTTCATTGATTTTTAATAAGTTAGTTTTTTCTTTGTTTTCTGTAAATATGGTCCTTGGACAGGGCTTGTTGGTCTTTTTTTACTTATTAGTTGGCTGAAAACTTGGGAGAAATTAGGCTCCATTTTCATAACCTTACTTAATTTCAAATCAAGGCATTTAGTGTTTTGGATTTAATAACAATAGAGAGATGGAGTGTGTGGTGTGACATTTAGAGTGGTACGGGAACTAGGAATAGATAGATCTATTTCTTTGTAAGTTACATTCTAGCATGAAGGATTCAAATCACACTTATTATTTAGTCATTTCAAATTTGTCGTTATAAAGTTTCAAAACTCAATGTTGAACTGTATACACAAACTACTATATCTAAATTTGAGTTATTCTCATTGAATAATTATGTTAAACCCTTCATTTGAAACCCAATTTTTTCCACCTTAGACTGTGTTTTGGATCACAGATTTGTAAGAAAAATGAAATGGAAATAAAAAAGTTAAACGATCCACCGTCCAGGACCCCATCGATCACTAGACATTTTTCATTTTTAAATTTCTTTTCCCTCCTCAAATCATTGATCCAAACTTCATGTCTAATGTTTCTGGCAATTTAGACGAAATTCCATGTTCATTGTAATCTCATTAACAAACATTCTACTGTTTTTCAGACACTGCCTATAGGATTTGCAATTGGTTTTAAATTGGTTTCACTGGATTTTATTATACGTGTTTCTCAGGCCCCTGATTGAAACGAGTCAGTGAAGCTTCTTTAATAAAATTTAGATCGCAATGAGAACTAGTTACCATTGTTTTTTTTATAGCAATACACATTTTTGTTTAGATGAATTTTTCTCTTGTCCATTGATAGGCTTATTATACTTTTGTCTCCATAGTCTTCAATATTTAAATCCCTCGAACAATTAGAAACAAAAAGGACTTTTCAGAAAGTTATTTTCTTTTAGGTTGTATTTGGATAAAGAATTTGTGGAGGGATTTTGCGAGGAAAATGATATGGTAAACGGAAAATTTAAAAAGATAATAAAGGACGTAATAAATTGAAGGGTCCTGTTAACCACCGTCAAATGAGTGGTGGTTGATGGACATTGCGTTGGAAAATTGGGTTTATAATCCATTAGTTTTACCTAACTTTGAGGCTTAATTAAAGTGGGACCCCCACACATTTTTGATGGGTTCAAGAGGCTATGGATACACTTCCATGTGAGAATTAAGAATATGTAATTAGTTGTTCAAATGTATTTACAATTGAATTGAAAATTGGCTCCAAAGTGTACTACTTAAATATGGTTATGTAGGGAAGTGTTTAGTCCAACATTGGAAAAGGATGAATTTTGAGGTGGCGTATAAAAGAAAGGCTGCCGACACCTGGGATGGACCCCAGGAGTACCCAAGGTTGTAGAAGTGAGGGGAGGTATGGATGGGTTTAGGCATAGAATATGGAATGTGTGGGCGGACTGAAAAATACCCTGCGCGCCGCCCTTCGGACCCGAGGGCCGTGGTCGCGGGTTCTTGTGGGTTGGGCTTAGGTTGGACCTCTCTCTATATTTTTTACAAAAAAATTATTTATTTTTTTAATAAACAAGTTTCAGTAATTGCATTGGTCCACCGAATGTTTTTATGTCTATTTGGATGCGGTTGAACAGTTGCGTCCCATTTGGATTGTTCCAAACATTTGCGTTGTTCGTTTTGGTCCTTATGCGTTCAAATTTTAACACCAAACGGTGCCTTCCTTTTGGGGAGTTGCATCGCTTCAATAGCCATGGATTCTCTATAAAAACCTTCCCCTTTCAGCCATTCTAGCACATCTTGCATTCTTCTCTCCTCTGCACTTTTCTTTTGCATATTGTTATACTATAAAGGAAATTAGTATATGTTAGGTCTTTGCGCGATTATTGAGACATAAAAAATATTTTTTCATTAGAATATGTAAGTTTGATACTCTGTTCTGGAAGAATTTGATTGACTGTTGACCCATAGAAAACTACTACTTGGAGTGGTAGATACATCATGTTGTTGATTCGTCAGGCTCATGTTGTGTACTGCCACGTTGAGATTCCCGGACTATGTACATGGGAGACAGAGTCCGTTCATTCCGTTGGCATCGGCAAATGATAATCTGTCCTAAGGACACTTGTATCGAATACATGTCTCAGTTTTCTACATTTAGATTCTGTTTTTTCTATAAATAAAGTTTTGTAAGTTTGTTCTGATTTTTGATTGTTATTAAATTAATTTTAGAATAGTATCTGCCAATTTTCACACATATTGCACAATAGATTGTTTAACAATCTTAAGACAGATTAATATTTGTTTTATTGCAATTTTTTTAAGTAATATTTTGTGTTATATTTTGCTTTATTAGAATCAATGGCAAGTGTATCTGATGACATTGGTTCTAGAAATCCCAGCTCTAATGTTGATTCTGGAAGTAACCCCATTACTGTTATGTCACTAATTCCTACAGCAGTTTTGGAGAATCATGGAGAAAAGTCAAAAAGGTTTAATGGACTGATTTTAAGAGGTGGCAACAAAAAATGCTGTTTTATTTGAACATTCTAAATTTGCCAAGGTTCCTACATGAAACGGCTCCAACTCTGAAAGCAAATGAGTCGAATAGGCAGGTTGTTGCCGCTGTAGATGCTTCAGACATGCAGATTTTCCGTGCCATACGTATATCCTCAACGGATTGGACATATGTTTGTACATGTATATGTCCGATCACGAACGCGATGAATTATGGGAATCCTCCCTGGATAAAAATATAAAACAAAAGAATACTGGAATGAAGAAATTCATTTGTTGACAAATTGGTTCTGGATTAGGGTAAAAATGGTGGATTCTGTACTATGATCAGTCAAGTTCCGAACTCCAAGTAGTACTGTATGATATACATCCTTGATCATTCAAGTACCACTTAATACTTTTTTTTTTCCCATAAATCTTACTTACATTTAACTCATCATCTTTCTTTTTTTTTTTTTTTTTTATGAATGTTTGCTATCGTCGAAAGGATCAAAGATCTTTCCCCTCCCAAAACAAATTTTTATCGTCAAAAGTTTGATCCTCCTCGTGCTCGAAAATGTAATTTTTATTCGATATCAATTTGGCACAGAGACTAGGCATTTACGAGCATTTTGAAAATGATAAAACCTTAAACAAGTTGGCATGTGAAATTTCACGATAATTTTCCATAGCACATGAGAAGAGGACCTTTCAACTAAACAGGAACTAGCTATCAAAGCCAATACCAACAAAAATTATTAGAGAAGAAAGTGATTTGGTTGAAGATTTTCAGTTTGAATATGGCAATTGGGATATGCTTTTGACCAAAACCGCTTTTGTGTTGGACAGGTATTATTGGAGGGAGGAACCTTGGGATGTTTTCAAACTGTATGACTAATTTGCAAATTTATTGGTCTTGAATGCGAGTTCTGTTGGAACATCTATCTATCTATCTATCTATCTATATTTATCAAATATATTTGTTGTTATTTAAAATGTAATAAGAGTGGGTTTCAATTAAAAATAAAAGATTGCGACTCTCTGAATTTTAATCTATCTATCTATATTTACAAATATTTTTTTTTGTATTTTAAAATGTTAATTAAGAGTGGGTTTCAATTAAAACTAACAGATGGACTCTGAAGTTTAATGTAGAGTGCACTCTTGGAACGAAAAATCATAAACCCGTTGCCAATGTAAATCCAATGGATTGAGTTTTTTGAATAATAGTTTTACAACCAAGTTTTGTTCTCTCAAAATTCGCATTCTTTATGTCTAACTTCTTGGTGGACTTAAAAATCAAGAGTCAAGCAGGTCTATCTTTGTTTTGCAAACGCAGTCGAATCAAATTAAAATATGGGGTTTCATTGTAATCCTAGTGGGGACATCATGTGAGGTGCAGTGAGAGGTTTGGAGGAGTGTGGTAAAATAGTGAGTTTATTTCTTTCATCTATTTTAATCTATTTTTTTTCTTTTTCAAATGTGAAGTGAATGGGTTGTATGGCCCTGTAAGGACAGGCTTGTGTTCCCACTTTGTAGTGGTTTGATGTCCTTAATGTTGTCATTAAGCGTTCGTAATCGTATCTGCTCAAATGGCTATTGCTAGTTGTGTGATATTTGTTTTCCTACCCCATTGCGGGATATGCAGTGTTCATGTCTTAGCCTCCAGGTATGATGGGTTTTTCCATTAGCTCGTGATTGGATTGACCCTTATTGTTGCTTCTTTAAGGCTGTCGGAATGTGTACTGTGCGATTTTTTTCCCCCTTGCTTTCTGGCTTGATTTGCTATACTTGCCGGCGGTTCGGCCTCATCTGTTTGTTGGTTTTGCAGTTTTGAAGGTGGGTTTTGCATGCAATTTGCTTGTGCTGCTATGTTGTTTGGGGGCCACTGATGGCTGCCCATTTTAGGCTCATGTTGCCTATTTTGTCTGTCTTCAGTCGTCTTTTTATTTTTTGGGACGTGTTTTCTAGGTAGGTTTTGTCTTCCCTGTGTTAATCAAATTCATAGATTTCATCATCATAACTATAAATCCAAGATCAATACAATCATGGGTTTTTCATTTTATAATAAGCAGAAATACTTAAACATTCTTATAGACCATAATAGCAAACTTTTATAATGATTACTTCAATATCTTTATTAATCTCTTAAAACGGTTTCTCTCTCTTTGACCCTTAATCTTAAGTACACATTAATGATGTGATACATGTCACATTATGACAGAAGAGGACCAATTTTCCGTATTAGACGTAAATAATGTCAACCCATCAAGTAGTTTATTAAGAAACAATTCCTTCTTTTACCCATAGAATGAAGGTTTATATGGAATTGAATAAACAATCCTAACATGATAAAACCCCATAATAGTCTGATCATATTAGATAAGTCATATGTGCCACATCAGTTGAGCCCACTTAAAAATGTCCTATCAACTTAACTTAATTTTTTTTTTTAGTAAATAATCCCTCGTATCTATTAGAATACGTGAATAATAGGTAACTCTAACAAACAATCATTTTAGGCTTCATGAAGTGATAATATTGTCAGAATTACTTAATCTCCCTCTTCTAAATAAAAACTAATGGACATTAATTATCATTTCCTTAATCTTCATATTGTCATAGTTAATTTTTATATAACTCATACTAAAAAACAATGAGTTCAATTAACTGCATACTAAAGAATGTATTCCATCATCTCTCCAATTCTGCAGTTGACAGGTGTTAAGGTCTAAGATTTTGCAAGAACGGGACGCAGAAAAGGCCCACGCAGAGCAGAAGGGGCGCCGACGAGTGGTGGACAGACAGATGGAAAAAGATGGAGGGGGTGTGTCACAGGGGAAGAGGGGGCCTGAGCAGGAGTAGGTTAGCAAAGAGAAAGAATGAAGGGGCTGGAGGGACGATGCGGGAAGAAGAGAAGGCTCACTCATTTGACATATTCCGTTTAGAATCAAAATTTGAAGTGGGCGAACTTAAAAAACAACTAAGAACTAACCTAAATATATACCATGCTACTACTTAGTAACTCTGAGTAATTTGCAAATTAATCATGAGTTTAGATAAAGTACATATTCTAATAAGCAGAATTGTATTAAACTTAGATTCTCCTTTGGGTAGTTAATCATGACATAACCCTTTACTTTAACATTATGGTGATACCCATTCACCTAATAAGACGATAAATTTTTATATCTATATTAGGTAAGTTTTTATCCTTGGGCCTTATTCTATTCTCACTAGGGAATATAACCAATCATCTTATTTCCAGTAATGAACCTTTGAAAAGTAGTGCAACCTTTGGGTCAAACCTAATATTCTTGTGATTAAAACTGCGATGCAATGTCCTTTTTTTAATACTTTGTAAGTATATTAAATTCAATTGGTATAATTTGATACTCCTGAGTCATTTTAGTTGACCACTTTGGCAGCTCCAACTATGTCATAATATATATGTTAAATTAAATAATGAACCTTGCCATTGCCTTAATATTTTTGGCTATTACCTCACGAGATCTAATTAGGGAGCCCAATTATTTCACCATAAGTCATGAAGAGTCTATTAAGTCATAAAGAATCTTTCGTAGAATTCCATCATTTTTTTTAGAGCCCATTAGCGGTGTCTTTTAAAGAGCCCATTTCAATTAGGTTATTGAGGAGCTATCGTTATCATATGCTGTCAAATACCCATTAATTTACATAAGGGGTCCTTAGAAGGCCCAACTAATTATTCATGGGTCTTAAAAAGGCCATTAGCAGCAGTAGCAGCTTCAACAATTAATCATACTAACATCAATATATTTTATTATTAAGCTTTTTTAAAACAAAATCATGTTTGTCCATATCCAATTATATATATATATATGATATCACATGTAAATATCTTAATATGTTGTTTTTGATTAACAACTCATAATAATCCAGAATCTTTGAACTATCATAATTTTTACATATAGTATAATCGATAAGAAATACTAAGAGTGCGTATTTTTTTCAGAATCCTTATCACCAAATTTGCGTAGATCCATAGTTGATTGAGATCAACTGAACTAGCCTTTAAGAATCGACAAATCAAATCCTTTATGGAAAAATGAGACATACAATATATGCATCAAGTAGTTCTTAAAAGAACTGAAGCCAAGGCACATCACTGAAAGGCAAGGCATATTTTTTTTGTCACAATAATATAACACTGGTATTATGACTTTACCAGTGTTTTCATCTTGGCCCTCGAGGGTTTCTGACCTCGTGTTTTCAACTTATCGCTCTGCTTTTTTAACATCAAGTCTTTTTACTCGAAAGATGCGAATTGTCCCCCTAATATGTCAAATAACGACTCTTGTGGTTGGAACTTGGACCATATTGTTCTGTATGATAAGTCATCTACACAATATATTTATTTTCACGAAAAAATCATGATCTTCGTAACCCTAATGCTTTGTTATCACATGTTAATCTAAATTCATAGATTTTATCAAAAACTATAAATTCAAGATTTAATAAAACATCAGGTTTTTCCCATATTATAATAAACAGAAATACATAAAACATACCTGTACCATAAGAGCAAATCCTTTCAATTGATGACTTTATATCTCGTAATCTTCTAGCAAACTATGTTTTCCTCTCTCTGGACTTTAATCTAATTACACGTTATGATGGGATACATTACATTTAATAAGCAGAGAGATAACCACGTTCCTTATTAGACTTAAACTCTACCAACCCACAAGGTAGTTGTAGTGGAAAACAACTTCTCTTTTTTTGACTATAGAATGAACCTTATATGGAAATATAATAAGAACCCCTAACTGATAAATTCAAATAAATATATCTGATCGCTATCATGATAAGTCAATATACCACATCATGTGGACCATAATTTTATTAGGGCACTTGTTTTTCTAGGTAGGTTTTTGTCCTCCCCTTTCCTGGTATGGAGTTTGAATGCGTGTTGGCTTTCCTGACTTGTGGGGGTGTCAAGTTAAATGTTTGTTGGGATTTGGCTTAACTTCATGTTGAAGTTCCAAAGGGTTTTTGACCCATTTGTTTCCCAAGATCAACTCCTCTCCCAGTTTAGTTGCTCCTTGACAATGAGCTTTTGGCTCCTAGGATGGCCCTATCGCTCTAAATTGTTGTTACATTTTTGCCTATAATCCCTCTGTACAGGCACTCTACATATTGTGAAAAAGACAAAGAGCAATGTGTTTTGTACTCTCTAAGTGGAGGTAAAAGTATGTGAGGGGCGTGTGGCTTTCTCCACCATCAGACCACAGTGAGGAGTGAGATACCATGTGTTTTGTAATCTAGAACAATCTTCTTGCAGTAGTGAATCGTTGCACCACACCATGGACGTAACAGTTGCTGTACCTCATAAATTTTTTGTCTCTGTGTGTGCCACTGTTTGTTTTCTGCGCATGGGGGTTTTTTAGTTCGGTTTCTAAGGCACAACAAAATTTTTGTAGAGAGATTGTCTTTGTTTGGCTGCGCTGTTTTCTGTAGTGCCTAGGGTCTGCCCATTGAGAACGTAGGTGTATGCTTTGCGTAATGTTCTTTTATTATCTTACACGCTAGCCCTATTACCAAAAAAAATGTAATTTCATAGGAATAAATCCTTTCACATTTTAAAAATAGGTTGTCTTCGACGAAGACTACTGCACATGGAACAATCATTAGGGTTTCCTCAATTAAACCATAAATTAAAGATGCATGAGAAAAGGACAAGAGTTATAAGGTTATTAGTCGTGTGGCTTTAACTTTTGATTTGTCTACAATTTTTTTGTTGATTTAATTTTATTTCTCCTTTTTTTGCGAATCGTTCCTTGTTGGTTTAAACTAAAACCACTATGCTCGCCAGAAACCGGAAATTCACGTCTAATCTCTTTGGTTTTTAAGATGCTTCAACCCATCCCATTTCATAACAATACAGCAGACTCCAGGATGGCCAAAGCAATCCCTGTTCTTAAACAAGTCCAAAAAGTTTCCAAATTTAAACGTACTATTATCAACAGTAATTTGGAATATGTATGAATCTCTGCGTGTACAAGATTTCATGACCTTTTTCTGTAAAACTAAGGGCATTTTAGATGTGTTTATAGTTAGGTCAGTCAAGTGTTTCTTTGGCTTCATTGC
The DNA here is from genome assembly GCA_009663005.1 of Actinidia chinensis. NCBI lineage: Eukaryota > Viridiplantae > Streptophyta > Magnoliopsida > Ericales > Actinidiaceae > Actinidia > Actinidia chinensis. Next base: position 4,058,362 of record CM018895.1, on the reverse strand, counting down.
CAACTTTTCTTAATTTCTTTTCTTTCTTCCAGTATGTATTAATTGACGTTTCTTTTATAAGCAAACAACTGTAAACGATGAATAAGAAATAAACGATAATCCTTATCAAAATACACTCCCAAAACAACAAGCTTAGATCAAAAGATAGAGTTGACCAAAAGTTTTCTGCAAGCCAAACAAAGTTTTCAATTCCAAACGTCTTTAGTGTCTCGCAGACAGATCCCAATGTATCAATAAAAATTTCACATCTCAAGTGAAGTGAAATTCCTCCTCTTCCGAGTGGCCAACCGGGATGGGCCACTCCCTAGAATAGATTAGCCGTGATCGACACCAAGTATAGACCCGAAATCAATGCGGATAATGATCTCTCAATATCATTTGCATTTTCAATCAGAGAACCCGGCAATCTGGGATGAAGATAAAGCTGTAAAGTCCGTTTTCTAAAATCTTCACAACTTTTCCATGGTGGGCCCAGCATGTTGTGTCGAATGAGCACAAAGAACAGTACAAAAATTGATTTCCCTTTCTCCATTCTTCGGTGCTGCCATATCAGACATGCTTCTTGCTAACAATCCAGGGTTTGGCATTTTTGCACATTGACCAAGCCCAATCTGTCAATAGGCAAATGTTTCCTTATTTCACGACCAAGACACTTGTTTCCCGCTCAAAATCGCAAGGCACACTATCCCAAAACTGTAGACATCACTTCTCTCTGTTAATTGGCCCCTACAAAGCATATTCGGGGCTACTTAACCAAGGGTACCAGCGAATTTAAGTGCTAAATGTGAAAACCCCCATCTGGCGTCTTAGCGAAGCCGAAATCGCAAGTTTCGGTTCCAATGTCTCATCCAAAATATATTACTTGATTTGACATCTCTAAGCATAATAGTAAGTTGAGCTCCATTGTGTAATAAGCCAACCCACGTGCTGTTCCAAGGGCTATCTTTCGATGGAATCGGCCTAAGTGGAGCTTAGTACATCCCCAAAGCCAAAAATATGGTTGTGAGAGGCTTCCATTCTGCATCAGATCACACACGATTAGTCCCTGTGGCCTACCAGAGGATCTGTTTCATGCAATACCCTCTTAACCACAATGTTTACGTGTTAAAAACACCTGCAATAACCTCTATATCTCCTGTGTGCAACTCTCATCTCCGAAACACACCATTTTTGAACCTTTTCAAGTTCAACTTGAGTGCCTCTTTGCTACCCCCTCTGGAAGACTGTTCCCATATCACTCCATTTCCAATGGATATTTTTCTAGAAAAAGTCATTGAAGAAGCCTCCTTCATCTGTTCCAATTGAACTTTGACCACCGTAGTCCTTTCACACCGAATGATCCATATCCCGCCAAGTCTTTTTTTATTTCTCTCTTTTATGTTATGGGGATCCGTCTCCAAAAAACCAACAACAGAAAGTAACCCCCCGAAGAAGCCAATTGCACAGCCTGTCATGAGGCCAGTCCACCAAAACAAATTTTTCTACATGTTTAGATGAGGATGAGATCAGCCCGCGAACAGCTTCTGGTTGTCTCCAGTCAGTGGGGGCCAAATCGGAATTAGCAAAGCGGCAGCATACGATAGGAATACCAAAAACATCCGAGAAATTCCCCGTCAACGGACATGACAATATGGGCCAACTTGCATATACAACAATGTGGCTCTACATGATTCACAAGTAGAGCTGCTTCCCATGTTTGGTTCACAACTAACTTACTTCTCCAATTCGTCTCCGGGAATTAAGGCCTCGAACGCTGCCTGGTATTGCATATCTGAACAACAACTACGCCTTTTGTCTATGGTTAACCGAGAATTCTCAACAACAATATAAAATCACAAATATTTGATTATGAGCATATTGAACATCCAAGCTATAAAAAGAAGCAAAAACCAATCAACCAAGATATCACAAGACGTTTAATCCGTGAAAACCCTGATGGGAGAAAAAACCGCGTGTTCCACTCGCTTGAGATAAAGACATGCACTATAAGCCGAGTTTCACAGTTAACACAAGACTCTACAAACAATCAAAACCTATCCCTCCATGATCTAATAAGTGTGTAAATCTAGCTCGTAATCCACTATTTACCTCACCATGCGTGATCGCCATTCAGATCCCCTTAGAACGGATTCACACCTTGAACTCCTTCAAGGATTTTGGTTTCTTGAATATTGTTGATGAAGATTTTGCCACATTCGTTTCTGAGCTTTTTTGTAGTGAAATTTTTCTCTAGGTTATAATGATAACACGACCTACTTAGGTCTAGAAGTGTTCTGGCCTTTTTAATTCAGTCTAACACCCCTAAAAAAACCGCTATTTTCAACAACATTGCGAGTCGTCACATTCTCGCTCGCAATGCGAGAGTCTTCAGAGTCCCTATGACCATTCAAGCTCTCAGTATCCTTCCCTGGCGACTGTCCCGCTACCGTCTCGCGAGATCTGGTCAGCTCTCAATAGTTTAGGCTAACTTTTTACACTACTTTTTACTGTTACTTCCGATTCCGTTTGGATCTGATGTACTAATTTCGTTGGAAGAATAAGGCATCAGGGATACAACTTGATATAATAAGTAGTGGCTTTGAATCGATCGCTAAAATAGCAAATTAAGCTTGAAGTTGCTGGAAAATCTTGTTCAGAAACATACAATCCTCTCTAGCCCGAGCTTGCAGAATATGCATGAAAACCGTCTGAATGCTTGTGAATGCTTCTAAATACTTGGTAAAGAATCTTCAATGCTTGTGCTTGTTATTCAACTCCCAACATATATGAAAGATAACATGTCACGAAGTTCTTCATCACACCCTTACAATATCCAAACAACTTTTTTGATAGACCGCTGGTCGGAACCCCAAAGTGGATCGACATCGATCCTTCCGCGGTGTTCTAAGGCTAAAATGAGTCACCAAAAAGCCTCTAAAATACTTGGAGAGAGGCGAAGAATACTCTGAGTGAACTACCCTCGTCCTGCAAAATGAGATGACACTCATCTCAATGTCAAGGGAGGTACCTGGTTCTGGATTATTTGGGTTTTTCCTCTCCCAAAGAATATTAAAGTTTACTGACAAAAAGATTAGAAGCCAGTTTCGTAGAACGCTAATCTGAAAAAGGCTTAGACCAGTAAAATGAAGAGGAAGAGGGGATTTTGAGAGGGATGGGAGTCTCATGATGACTGATTTTCCTCCCAATCCCTTTGGCTTTCTTTGGTTTTGGGTAGAGAAATCTGCTTCTTGATCTTGAAATTAAACGACCTTTCCCCTGATTTTCAAATTTGGATGATATTAAGGTGAAATATTTGGAAAATAAGCCAGCCTTTCCTTCTTGTTTTCATCAACAATTCTAACCATTGGAGTGAGACCCCACGTTGAATCATGTTTCCTCCTTGTTTCTTCAACAATTTTAAACTTGGAGGGTAGATCCATGGTCGTTGATCATGTTTCCTCCCGTTTTTCCTCAAAAATTCTAACACCATTGAGTGTAGACCACAGCCGTGATCATGACTTGACTAAAATTCCTGATGTCTGAATATTAATTGACCAGTCTCTGTTATTCTTTTTCTGTTCTTTTGGTACATGAACTTGTCTCCTCTTTGTTTCATGTCAATAGTTGTGATCCCTCAAAGTTCTACTGAATTATTAACAGTTGCAAGGGAAACAAATTCAACTATATGCCTGATTGATATTGATCCAATGTAATGTTAAGGCTCAGCTGTCAATCATTTTCCGTTGATTGTTCCCATCCGTTGGCGTTTAAGGCCCAGAGTAGGCCATTTTGAACATGATCCGTTCAGGAGTCATCTTTTGGGTCGATGTGTGTAGATCGTTAAAATATGAAAAATCAGTTTTGAGTCATAACCCGTATCCACTAATTAAATTGCATTGAATTTTAAACCTGTCTCCAAGAAGTCTATGACTCAATGAAGCATTTTTTCTATTGAGGCTTTCATGAGATCTTCACTGCATCCTACTACTCGAATCGTCACACGTCTAGCTAGAAACATAACTTTGGAATAACCGGGTAACTACTCCTACCATAATTATGCCTAGGAGACGATATGAAGTCTATCTAGAATTTTCCCTAATGCTTATTCATTTAACCATTGTTGTTGCGTACAATCGGTTGAGTGGCAATAGTTGTTTATTAATCATTATAGTCTTACAGTGGTTAATTTAGCTAGCAAACCCCTCCGGGTCTAACGCTCAAATGATTTGAGCAGTTTTATTATGGCCCCATGTGTACATCATTCGCTGGAAAAAAATCATATTGAACTGATAATTGTAGTCACATGATCTCAATCGTTATTATAATCATCCACACAATTAGGTATGCAGTGTACAATTACTGATTACTTGATTTTAACCGTTTCATGTGAATGTGTACATAGAGAGGTAGAAAATCTGTGACTCAATCATTTAACCTGAGACCTGGATGAGTTGACCTAGATGACTGTCCAGTCGACTAGGTGGAACTGAACAAACAAGACCCTACTCAGAAACTGTTGGAAGCAAAATGAAGGTGGAATTTGATATACATGAAAGGACTTGGAGGAGTTAGGAACCCAGTAAATGATTTGTAATGACACTTTTGTTTTTTTATTTGTTCCCCAGATGTATGCCCATATGAAAACTTGGACTAGATTGGCCAGACACAAGCACCAATACACATTGAAAGCACCCAGTACCTTCTGGTGTTTGGCAGCCCTAATTGCTAATATGATTTATAAGCCTGCAAGAAACTTTCTACTGTAAATCGAACCAACCTACTTGCTGGAGTTCATGTTGCGGCTCGTTAATTTTTTTTATGTAATTCGAATTGTTATGCGACAAATCAAGCTTAACATATTTTTGAAATTTGTTATTTTTAAGGTTCGGCTCACTTGGCTCTTATACTTATATAGGGTTTAAAAGTCGAAGCTACTCGCCCAAAGCAATTCTGTTCTTGAATAAGTTTCATAAAATTTATATCAACTTTATTATCAACTATATGAGATTAATTTATGCTTTTGATATGTATAAATTATCTTGTTGTAGAATTTTAAATTAAAGGGGCTTTTTAGATAGGTTTTAGTTATGTCTGTTAAGTTTTGTTTCAATTAATTTTCCCAAAATTTTCAATTCTTGCAAGACTACAATTGAATTTTCTTCCAATTAATGCCATTTATTGAAATTTAATACTTGAGCAAACACGCGAAATGACGGGTTACTGTAACTAGGAAGCATACACAGAAACCTTAATTTCTTTTCAAAGAAGGATGCCAAAAAATCCGCTTAGAGTAAAAGACATTGATCAAAAGTTTCTTTTAAGCCAAACAAGAAAAGTTGGACTTCGACGAAAGCCCAATGTATCATAGAAAAATTTTACCTCACAAGTGTCTGACAACGATTCCTCATTTTTTTTTTTCCCACAGATCCTCCCTCGATGGCCCACTCCCCGAGATGTAGTCATTGATCGGCACAAGATATAGAACCCAAATCCATGCGGGTCAGTGATCTCTCAATATCATTTTCATTTTCAATCATAGAACTCGGGTGATCTGGGATCAGATAAACCGGTGTAGTGTCCCATTTCTAAAATTCACAATCTGTCCATGGTGGGCCTGGCATGGTAATGTAGGATCGCACAATAGAACAGCAACAAAACAAATAGCTTTCTCCATTACTTCGGGTGGTGCCATATCAGGAGTGCCTTCTTCAATAAGATCCAATGATTGGCCTTTTTGGCACTAGTGACGCAAGCCCATCTATCAACAACAATGTTCCCTGTTTTTCAACGGCCAAAACGCTTGTTTCCCGCTCAAAATCTCAGGAGCACATCCAAAACTTAGACAACACTTCCTCTCTTAATTGACCATCAAAGCATATTCTGGGGCTACGTAACCAAGGGTACCAGCGCAGTTTTAGTGCTTAAGTGAAACCCATCTGGAGTAAACTTGCGAAGCCGAAATCTGCAAGTTTTCGGTTCAAAGTCTCATCCAAAAGATTTACTTGATTTGACATCTCATGGGTCCTAATATCTGTTTGAAGCTCCATTGTGTAATATCCAACCCGCGTCTGTTCCAGGGCTATCTTGCGACAATTGGGCAGGTGGAGTTTATAGTCTCCCCAAAGCCAAACAGATTGTCCATAGCGGCTTTCCCATTCTGCATCAGATCACACACAATGATTCGCTGTGGCCTACCATGAGGATCTGGTTCCATGCAATATAGCCTTTAACCACAAGGATTTCCGTGTCTAACACCTGCAATGACCTCGACCCCCTCGTGGTTTGAAACTCGCATCCCGAACAGCAGAATTTTTGAACCTTTTCAATGCACTTGAGAGGCCATTTGCACACCCCTCTGAAGACATTCCATATCCCCTTTTCCAATGAGATTTTTTTTCGATAAAAATTCATTGAAGCCTCCTATCTGTTCCAATGTGAACTTGACCAAAGTAGTCCTTTCAACATTCACGATATCCCAACCCCACCAAACCTTTCTTATTCACTCTTTTAATTCTTATGCTGTCTCCAAGAAACAAACACAGAAATGGCTCCGAAAAGCCATTGCCAACAGCCTATCACGCACGGCGCTAGTCACTCCGAACACCACACAATGTTTCTTCTCGTGTTTACTTATGAATTTCGATCAAGCGCGAACAGGCACTTGGTTGTCTCCAAGAGTCGTGGGGCAAATCGATTAGCGAAAGCTGCAGCATACAGATATGGATCCCAAAAAAATCCAGAAATTCCGTCATGGCCTGAAAATAAGCTACTGCAAACACGACCGGTGGCCCTACAAGACTGACAGTAGAACTGCTCCCAAGGTTTTGGGTTGATACAAACGCTTACTCTCTCCAATGCGTGTTTTGGGAATTAAGGCCTCCTAACTCTTGCCTGGTATTGATATCCAAACAAACTTTTTGATATCCGCTGCTGAACCCCACAAGTGGATCGAACATATCGAATCCTTCTAACCGGTGGTAAACTAAGGCCTGCAATGAATCCCAACAAGCCTCTGAAATACTCGGAGAGAGGCTGAAGTACCCCGTAGCTCGAAGATACTCTGACCGAATTCTACCCTCGTTCCTAGCAAAATGATCTGACCTCGGCCTCAATGTCAAGGAGGTGCCTGGTCTGGTGATTTTGTAATTCCGCATACGAAAAAATAACTCAAATTTTAATTGGACAAGGAGGATTATGCCATTGTCTTAGACAGCTAATACTTGCAAAGCTTAGTCCCTCTAAAATGAAGAGGAAGTGGTGATTTGAGAGGGATGGGGGTCGCATGACTGATTTACCCAAGATCCTTTTAGAGGCTTTCTTTGATTCGGCTTATAGGATGATACTCCTATCATCTGGGAGGTGGTGATTAAAATGTTTATGTATACAGTGTGGGAGGAGAGAACTTGTCAGTTTGGGTATCCATTCTAATTTTCAAAATTGGTTGGCTTGAACGTGAGTAGTTGCAATATGAGCAGCCTTTCTTGTACAAAGGATTATAATTTCATCACAATATTCTAGACTGTTGGATTATAAAACCGTTATTGTCAAGATCATGACCGTTGTGGCTGCTTTATACTGTGCAGTTTTGATCTTCAAAAGTTCATTTAAATTCTCCAGTCAAACGCATTATGAAAAGATTTAAGAAAGAAACTGAAACTGTACAATGGACCATACAGTTGGGTAGGCTCACATGTTGCGAATAAACAAAATATTGAGGAATTGTCCATATGTAAAATTATAATTATTGATACGGGTGTTTTCCACATAAATTAGAATCTTTTGTTACAATAGAAGTTGAAGTGATGTGGATTATTCGAGAATTGAAGTTTTATTTGCTTATAAAAGAAATTAATTAACTGCTATGAAACCATTTTTCACGGATTCAACCACGATATCATTGAGAAATAGGGAATCCGTGTTATCAAAGGATTTCTTGCAATTGTTCTGGTGATTAAATAAGCAATCATCACTTTGTATCTAATTGAAACAAAATAGTGATATTGCTCCTCCATTCATTTCATTTTTTGATGATAAATCATATGCCCCGTAAACTTGGGTTACCACTGATGTATTGATTATTCATTTATATGTCTTTGTCTTGAACCTCCAAACAAAATATACAAAAAAGAGAACTTCCAAGATGCATCTCCCTATTCATGGTTGAATTTTCATTAAATGTGGTCATTCCATTAAAGTCTTAGGCATCAACAGAAAGATTCCTTGGAATCAGTATTGTTCTTCTTCAAAGTCCACTAACATGCTTGAAACAAAACACTCCACCCCCTGATCTGATCCTCTGTCCATTGAACTTCAACAACGCTGAGAATGTGATATGTCATTTATGTAAAGTCAGAGTCCAAACAACTATTCAAATAATATTGGTAATTCTGGATTGTTTGGTATTATCATTTAACATTTTAATTTTTATCTTATGATTTTTTTTAATTATTTAGGTAAAAATGTATTGGCTATCAACCAAAGTTGACCTTGGTTAATTAGAGCTTCATGTCCAATTATTGAACGTTTGGTCAAATGCATATCTTGGAGCTTGAATTATATTTTGTTTTTAAGATTTTTTAGTTTTTTATTTGTCTCATGAGAAAATCAAAAAAATAAAAAGAATAAGTTTTTTTTTTTCAAAATAAAAGACAGAAAAAAAAAATCGAAATGAAACAATTTGAGTATTTTGAAATAATTTGAGTTTCGTGTTTTTTTTTTTGGAAAAAAATATTTTTTTATTTTCTAATAATTAAAAAAATTGCCACCAACACCCTTCACGGTTCTCATCACTCAATTACGTGGTCCCTTTCGTTTAAAGGTGAATCTTACGTGAACATGTTGCGACTTTGAAAGGCGTTGGGCATTGCACCAGGGGAACAAAATTAGTCGTCTATCATTCAATTCGAGCCAAACCATTATCTCTCTCTATTTTTTTTCACAGATGAACATTCATTATTGACAGAGAAAAAAAAAGAAATCCATGGGACCCATGTACTAAAGAAAATGTCTTCAATATACTTAATTTGTGCAGATCATGATGAAGGGGTAAACTCTTGATATTAATGTTTAGTCAATTATTTTGGCTAATTTTTCCACTTAACAAGCCAGAACCATGAATGTGGTTTTCCGCTATGGAACTTTTTCTTCATTCTCTGGCTATTGTCTTCTTCGGGAAACTCTGTCTTTATGCTACCACCAATCGTCAAACCATTTGAGAGATTATACACCCTCTATCATTTAAAAATAATATGTAACACAAATTTATCAGAATATAATACAATTTAGCCCCGCGGAGCATGGATATGTTATGTCTTTAAGAAATAAAACTCTCGACATTTGGCACAGTCCTAGCTAGCACTCCGTCAATACTCTCACATTTGACTTGTTCCTTTCTGGATAGCGAATACACCACTGATTAAATGGGTTTGGTGAGTCCTTATATTTATAGGTTATTTGCTACTCAAATTTAACACACATGAAGTCTATCATGCGATGGTAAATATTGGAAGAGAGTTCTGTCGCGCCCCGAATTCCTCCACGGTTGATAAAAAAGGTCAACAAGTCACTAATGCGGAAAAGGTCCACGTGGACCAATCACAAGTGCGTAAATAAAGAGAGAAAAATGTCCTACTGGCACACCTGTTGAAAAGTCCAAAGCTCTTAGTACACGCGAATAAAGAAGAAAGAAAACTCGAAGATTTTCAATCAACACAACACACCAACATGGGGACCACATTTCCCTGTCTAATCCAATTCATCAAACCGATTATTCAAAGTCCGATAGACCAATACCCAATTCAAATGGCTAACACTGTCCGAATAACATTAATTTAAAAAACGATTCATTCCCATGTTTGAAACTAAAATGGCTAACACGGCCAATCATAGATACATATAACAAATGTAAATTCAAACTCTATCCTAAGGTTTCAAATTACCAAAAGAATGATATGTTCTCAGTTTAAAACTACAAAACATCCATGAAGCTAAGTTCGAAGACATCTTCAAAATGACCCGAACACGTCAGGTAAGCGGGCCCTTGCCCTTATCGTTTCACCTAAAGTTGTTTTTATTTTTGTGTTGATTAGCACGACGGTTGAGTGAATAATTTGTAAAAATTCATACTATCTCTAAAATCCGAGATGAATGAAGTGCAATGATGTATGCCACCAAGGCAATATAACTGCCATACACTTAAATGCCATAGGTCCCCTCCCAATGTAACACACCCTCTCACAAACAACCGGAATATGGGCCACCCACCCAAAGATATAAAACAATCCCCGGAAGCTACCGATAAAGATTTGAGTGAATGTTTATTAGGGAGTCATCCGCCCTTTTCCTCACAACCACACAGACCCACATCCGCAAGTTCAAAACCTTGGTACCCTTCCCTAGGGGAAGTACCTCCACATTGTATCCGCCCAATGTCATGTAACAAGCCGATAAAAGGCCACAAGATGTGTTTTTTCTTGATGTGGCCATACTTCATCATTGTATCCCGCCCAGTCATGTAATAAGCCACAATGATGCTATGATATGGTCCATGACTCAATGCCATAGACAATAATCCATACTTTAAGCATACTATATCGCAATATATATATATATCGATATATATAATCTCAATGAAACAATATCTATTTAAAGTTCACATTAATCTAATAGTTCACTTTAGCATTAGATACTATCAAATCACAAAAAAATATCCCTAACATCCTAGCCTATTAAACTGGCCAAATTTCATTCTACAAAACAACTAACAACCAAAAAGTTTGGATTAACACTAAAAACATGTAAGTTCAATTTCGGTCATTTTCGTTCTCAAAACACTTCATCAAACACTTAGTATGCATTTATTAAAACTATACTAATGGGTTGCCTAAACGTAAAACTTTCTAGGTTTCCTAAATACCAATATTCATTCATATTCTTCTAACAAAAACAAATCACTCTCAATTCAAGAAATTAAGATAAGGGCCTTATAACAATATCAATCTACCTCTCGAAGAATAACAATATTTCAAAAAACGGAGATCCAAACGGAGCCTTATCGCAATCCATCGGTTGAAATCGAAGAGCTGAAGAGGTGAACAACTTTCATGCTTGGCCGAAGGCCGGATGTAGCCGGAAAGTCTCCGGAAATGCCATTCTTGGTCGGAGCTCCTTGGAGCTTTTTCGTCACATTGAAGAGCCGAAGAAAAGGAAGAAAAGAGGAAAAGGAAAAGTGGGGGAAAGTGTACGTACGCGGGTTTTTTGTTTGTGAAAAGGAAAATGTATGGTAGAAGCGCCAAAGAAGCTTCAAGGAATTTAATATGGTGTATCACTCACACACTAACAATGATAACTCCCACTTATTTTTCATGGACTTAACACTTAATTAATAACTCACTGGCCCAATCAATTATTCAAAACCCAACATGGCCCATGCCAAACTATATCATATCTATTATGAACATTGCTTTGGCCCAATATAACAATATCAGTAAATAGATATTTAGGATCCAAGTTCAAAAAATAGTGCCAAATCCCAAAAATAATTACCAACACTAAGTTACGACTTTACGTATTTATTACATTATACAATGCGAACCCAATACTCACCATCATTTCTTGTAGCAAAATTTAGATCAAGAAAAATTAGCATAAGTTAAAATGAATGGTTCAGATTCATTAAATACATATAGCTAAATAAATTTGAATGATTCGTTTTGAATTTTTTTAAAAAATTTAATTTAAATTCTAGGACCATAATAATGCCATTTCCTAATTAATCATTTAAAAAAACACATCAACATGGTTATAAGTAAACTTTCAAGTGTCTAGGGAATAAAACTTCTTATTGATTGGACAACCCCAATTTCCAAAGTTAATTAAATTTTGACGAGAAAAAAAAATATAATTGAAAAAATTTAGACAATCTAACTATTGATAATATTGGATTATCTATTTTTTTGGTTTTATTTATTTTTACGTTACCAAAACCTTGATCCAAAGCCAAAAAGCCTAATCCAAACAGGGTCGTAGTACCTACGTACAAGAGCAGGAGTGCTTAGAGTATTGCTCGTATTACTAAAAAGTTAGTTATATGACTGCTACAAAGGTTCTGCTGCCGCCCAATCCCTCACTAACTGTCGAATACCCAACTGATGCTAAGACAGAGCCAACCCTCCTCTCTCTCCTGGCTTCCAAATTGTCTCTCCGTGTGGACTTAGCTTCCTCGCATTAGCATCAATGTTTATGAGCAACCCTTTGATTGCTGAAAATCCTGTTCCGACCATTCCTGAACCAGTGAATTTGATGTTCTTCGTGAACGTCGCGGAAGTTCGGATCCGCACTCGTCGACGATCTAAGGCTTTTGCCGTACGTTCTGAAGGAAGCGTTATGATTTGAGCCGAGTATCTCCGATCCCACGGCCAATTTTCTTCCCCCTTCATCACTTCCGAAGCTTGTTGGGTATACAGGCTTTAGTTAAAGAACTTGTACCGAATTTCGAACATCGGAATCCTTTGTGGGTATCACCCCGAATGGGTCTTCGGGCTGGTAAGAAGTCACAATGGATAACCAGTTTGAGAGATGATTCGGAGTCTAAAGTGAAGGCTATGAGGGAAATTGTAATCACCAGCTTCAGAAAGGTTCTCAGTGTGCATTGTGTACCAACTTTATTTGTTGAATTGAAAGTCAATCAAGCCAATCTGAGAGCCTTAAAAAAAGATGAGAATGTCTCGGATGGTATGGGTATCCGCTTTTTATTTATGGCTGCTTTGATTAATCGATGTGGGCCGACCGGATAAGGGTTACCAAAAGCTGTTTGTTTTCGTTTCATTTGTCGCACTCGTGGCTCACCCAAGAAGGCCCTGGCACAGTGTTGCGATCCTGGTGCTATTGATGGGGTTCCTTATGGGATTTCAGGGCAGGCTTGGCGGAGTTGCTTTCACGTGGGCTGCCCCGAAGAAAGAGGAGAGAGAAGAAGAATAGTTTTGTGGCGGAGCTCGAATCATTAGTGCAAGTGCCTATTTGTATGTACAAAGTGTCAGGAAAATCAGGAATGCCACAATGAGCTTTCGAGGGAGAGAGAATTTTGAGGGTATGGAAATGTGTATAGGGGGGAAAAACTACAAGATCGGGTCGGAAGTTGCAGTAAAAGTTAAAGAACTGCCTCTGTTGGTGGGAATTGGTCTTTGCACATGAAATGGAGGTCATTGCCCGTGTCAAACACATCAATCTTGTGAATTTTTAAGAGGTTATTGCACAGCAACAGAACCTCTACAAGCCCACCAGCGGATGAGTGGTGTGATTGATGCATTAAACGGAGGCCTACTATGACCATCTTTTTGGATCGGGGTAAGAGGACTTCCCTGGCCAATCCGTCAAAGAAAGCTCTGGGAAATGCTCAAGGGTTTGCTTACTTGCACTTAGAACAGCCGGGCATCAGTCACCATGAAGATCAAGTCATCATATTAATTTTGGATGAGAAAATTTGAGCTGAAGGTGGCAGATTTTTGCTTGGCAAAGTTCAATCCAAGGGAGACGACACAACTTGAGCACCAGGGTTTTTGGCTGGAAATGCTAGGTTATGAGGCCCCAGAGTATGATTTGTATGGAAAACTAAGTGAACGGGAGCGACGTTTTACAGCTTCGGGGGGTGAGAGTTCGCCTCGAACTTGTGATTGGAAAGAAGCGGTTGCTCTAGCAGATGAGGGAAAGATTTGCCTGTGACAGATTGGGCTGGTCATTGGTAGGGCAAGGGAGGAATTGGCGGTTGTTGAAGAAACTATGCCCGAAATGGGGGTCACAGGAGGGTAATGGAGCAGTAGTGTTCGTTACTGTTCTTTGTTGTTTTCATCCAAATTTGCATTGCGAGGACACTTATAGACCAAATGCTGAAGGCTTTTGGACCAAATGGCCACGTTTCCTATTTTCTGAACCACCAAGTTTACACTCCCAAACGGATTGCTTTGTAGTGACTGTATGTGGTTGTTCTGATTCATTATAGTGCCATTTCTTGAAACTCAACTGTATAAAGGAAAATCAAAAAAAGTAGTTCGTATTTTTCATTGATTTTTATAAGTTGGTTTTTTTTTTTTTGTTTTCTGTAAATATGGTCCTTGGACGGGGCTTGGGTCTTTATTATTAATTAGTTGCTGACTTGGAGAATTAGGCCTCCATTTGAATGTACATTAATTTCAAATCAAGAATTAGGGTTCGGGTTTAATAAAAATAGAAGAGATTGAGGGCTGTGTGTGTGAAATTTAGAGTGGTACGGGAACTAGAGTAGAAGAGATATATTTCTTGCAAAACTATAAATTCTTAGCATGAAGGATTCAAATCACACCTATTATATAGTCATTTCAAATTGGTTGTGATAAAGCTTCAAAGCTCAATGTTGAAATGCATACACAAACTCCCATATTTAAACTTGAGTTATTCTCATTGAACAATTATGTTAAATCCCTTCATTTGAAATCCACATTTATCCACCTTAGACTGTGTTTGGATCACAGATTTGGCAAGGAAAAATGAAATGGAAATGAAAAGGTTAAACGATCCAACTGTTCAGGACCATTGGATCATCTACATTTTTTATTTTAATTTCTTTTTCCCTCCTCAATGATATCCAAAATTAATGTCTAATGGTTCCTTGGCAATATGTAACACAGATTCATGTTCAGTTGTGTATCTCATTAAACAAATCTCCTGTTTCTCAGACACCATGCCTATAGGAGTTCCAAACTGTGTGAAATTGGTTTTCACTTGGATTTTATTAGGGTGTGGATGCTAGAGGCCCTGTGATTTTGAACGAGTCAGTGAAGCTTCTTCAATAAATTTATGATCAGCACTGAGAACTAGTTACATTGTTTTTTTTATAGTAATGCACATTTTGTTAGATGAATTTTTTCTTGTCCATGATAGGCTTATATACTTTTGTTCCATAGTCTTCAATATTTAAAATACCTCGAACAATTAGAAACCCAAAAGGATTTCGAAAGTTATTTTCTTTAGGTTGTATTTGGATTGAAGAATTTGTGGAGGGATTTTGGGCGGACACTTGATTATGATAAACGGAAAATTTAAAAAGATAATAAAGTAGTAATAAATTGAAGGGTCCCGCTACCCACCGTAAAATGAGTGGGGGTTGATGGACATGTGTTGAAAAATCGGGTGCTAACCCCTAATTTTGCCTAATTTGAGGCTTACTTAAAATGGGACCCCCACACATTTTTGGTGGGTTCAAAAGGCTGTGGATACACTTCCATATGAGGATTAAGAATATGTAATTAGTTGTTAAATTCCTTACAATGAATTAAAAATTTGACTTCAACGGTGCTACTTAAATTATGGTTTATGTAGTGGGGACAGTGGTTCTGTCCCACAATGAAAAAGAGATGATGAGTTTGAGGGGGGTTATAACGAAATGCCCAAACAACCTTAGGATGGGCCTCAAGGGATAGTACCCAAGTTTTAGATGAGGGGAGTTATGATTAAGTAATGAATGGGTTTGGGCCTTGACTAGGGACTATGTGGTTTTTGTACTGAAAAATACATGATGCATCGCCCTAGGGGACATGGTAGTGGTCGTGGTTTAGTGGGTGGGGCATTACGTAGGTTGGACCTTCTCTATATTTTGTTCAGAAATTTATTTATTTTTTTAATAAATAAGTTTTCAATAATTGCATTTTGGTCCAGAATAGTTGCGTCTGTTCGGATTGGTTTTTCTAAACAGTTGCGTCCATTCGGATTGTACCCAAAACAGTTGCGTTTGTTTGTTTTGGTACCTATTCGTTCAAATTTTAACCCAAACGGATTTTGAAGAGTTGCATCGCTTCCAACATACACTGATTCTTCTATAAAAGTCTTCCCTTTCAGCCATTCTAGCATATCGTGCAACTCGAATTTTCTTCTCTTCTACACTTCCTTTGAATATTTTCATACTATAAGAAGAGTAATCATTGTTGTTGGCTCGCCAGGCTCATTGCTTGTAGTACTGCACCAGTGAGAGATTCCGACTCTTTATAATGGAAGGACAAATGTACGTTGTCATTAGGGGGGTCCAAAAAAATCTAAAACACGGTGAACCAGACCGAACTGGACTGCACGTGCCTTTTGGATTGATTTTTAGGTTGTAATGGTTAGGTTCTGGGTTTTTAAAAATTACGAACCGGTAAATTTGGTTTGGTGACCGTGTTTTGTTTTCAAACCGTGGTCGAACCCAAACTTGAAACTATTGATTTTATATTATATATATATATTACACACACGAACATTTATTTATCGCAAACCGAAACACCTAAAACCGTAATCACAATGGCGCGTTGATTACTTAGGCTTTCCTCCAACAACATATGTCACTTCCATGGATATTAGGATTTCCATCCCCTTCCATCACAATCTTCCACCGTCTTTCTCTATCCAAGAGTTTATCAGTGATTTTTTTTTGTACCTATGAATCTTTTTCAGTATTCGTTTTATTCCTTTTTTGTTGTTATCCCTTATAAATTTAACTTTTTATGAGTTGTTAATGCTATATTATGTTGGTTGATGTAAAGATCATTTTGAAGAGTCAATCTATGAAGTTTTGTTAATTTTGGTTGTGACTTAAAGTATTAATGAAGTTATAAGGGTATTTAAATGAAACAAACTTTGTTGACAAATTCATATTTAAAAATTTAGAATGTTAATGGATTGAACCGAAATCGACCCAATTAGGCGAGATTGGTTTTGGGTTGGTTTATAGTGTAAGGTTAGGTTCCGTTCTTATTTTTCAGAACTATTAAAAATGGATTGGTTACTGGTTCTTATAGAAACAGGACCAATACCACCATGAATACCCCTACCTTCATTCCGTTGGCACAAGTGCAGAGGATTAATTCTTAAGTACACGAATCGAATACAAGTCCCAGTACAATTGTGTAGATTTCGTTTTTTCTACAATAAAGTTCTACAAGATTCGTTTTGATTTTTGATTGTTATCCATTCATTTCAGAATAGTTAATACCATTTTCAGACATTATTGCACAAAGATTGTTTAAACCACTCTTAAGCAGATAATATTTGGTTTATTGTAATTTTTTTACGTAGATTATAGTTATATTCTGTGTTCTTAGAATCAATGAAAAGGGTATTTGATGCACTGGTTCTGGAAGTAACCTCGTTACTGTTATGTCACCCATTCCTGCAAGGTTCCGGTGAATCATGGAGACCACAAAAGCCAAAAAAGTTAATGGAATGGTTTTAAGAGGTGTCAACAAAGATGTGGTTTTATTTGAAATTCTAAATTGAACAAGATTCCTACATTGAAACGGGCTCCAACTCTGGAAGAAAATGAGTCGAGATAGAAGTTGTTGCGGCTGTTGATGCTTGGAAAGCATGCAGATTTTCCGTGGCCGTACTTATATCCTCAAACAGATTGGACCATATATTGTTACAATGTATATAATCTGATCAAGATCGACAACGAATGAATTATGGGAATCCTTGGATAAGAAATATAAAACAGATTGATACTGGAATGAACAAATTCATGTCGGCAAATTTCTAGATTATAAAATAGTGGATTCTCGCTACTTTGATCAGGTCAAGTTCAAGAACTCCAAGTAGTATTGTACGATTTACATACTGTGATTAGTCAAGTACAACGTATATACTTTTCATAAATCTTACCTTTAAACTAACATCTTTTTTTTTTATGAATGTTGCTATCGTCCAAAAAGGATAAAGATCTCCTCATTGTTATTGTCAAAAGTTTGATCCTCGTGCTTGAAAAAGGTATTTTTTATTGGATATACAATTTGGCACGAGATTAGCGTTTGCATGATTTTGAAAATAACAAAAACCTTAAACAAGTTATTTTTCTTGGATATCCAATTTGGCCCAGAGACTTAGCGTTGGCATGATTTTGAAAATGACAAAACCTTAAACAAAAGTGGCATGTGAAATTCACGCTATATTTCCATAGCACATGAGAGTACTAATTATGTTCACCGCCAATTTGTCAATCCCCTCGAGGTGTTATACATTCAAAACTACTAGTATTAGAATCTTATTTGTCAATAATCAAATATTTGGACATAATGAATGAAAAGACTTTCAACTAAACAGGAACTAGCTATCAAAGTCCATGACCAACAAAAAATTAGGAAGAGGTCAATTTGGTTGAAGATTTTCAGATTGAATATTGGCAATTGGCGGATATGCTTTTGACCAAAACAGCTTGTGTGTTGGACAGGTATTATTGGGGGAGGGACTTGTTGGAAGTTTCAAACTGTCATGACTAATTTTTTCAATTTATTTGTCTTGAATGTGAGTTCTGTTGGAACTTATCTATCTATCTATTTATTTTATCAGATATTTGTTTTTGTTATTTTAAAAGTAATTAAGAGTGGGTTTCCATAACTCTTGAATTAAAACTAAGAGATGTGACTCTTGGAACGAAAAGTTCTAAACGCCATGCCAATGAAATCAATGATTGGTTTGAATAATAGTTTTACAAACCAAGTTTTGGTTCTCTCCAATTTTCGCATTCCTTTATGTCAACTCTTGGTGGACTTATAAAATTCAAGAGTAAGCAGGTCTAATCTTTGTTTTTGCAAATGCAGTCAGATATCAAATTAATTATGGCTTCATTGTATCTTAGTGAGGACATCATGTGAGGTGCAGGTGAGGGGTTTGAGTGTGGTAAAATCAGTGAGTTTTATTTTCCTTTTCATCCTATATTAATTCTAATTTTTTCTTTTTCAACGTGAGTGCATGGGTTTGATTGGCCCTGTTAGGACAGGCTTTTGGTTCCCCTTTGTAGTTGGGTTTGATTTTCCTTAATGTTTTCCATTAGGCTGTTCGTACTCTGCTCAAATGGCTTATTGCTATTGTTTGATATTTGGTTTTCCTACCCATGCGGGATATGGCATGGTCATTTTCTTAGCCTCCCTGGTATGATGTGTTTTTTCCATTAGCTATTGATTGGATGAACCCTTATGTGCTTTAAGCTGTCGGAATGTGCTACTGTGGTTTTTTTTTTGTTTTTCCCCTGCTTTCTGGCTGGGTATGGCTATATACTTTGCCGGCGGTTCTGTCTCATCTGTTTGTTGGTGTTGCGTTGAAGTGTGTTTGCTGCAAGTTGCTTGATGCTGCTATGTTGTTGGGGGCCCACTGTGGCTACTCGTTTTAAGGCTCATGTTGCCTATTTTGTATGTCTTTTAGTCCTTAGTCTTCTTTTTTATTAAGTTTGGTTTTTCTATTTCTAGGTAGGTTTTCCCTTTGTTAATCTAAATTTCTAGATTTCATCGTAATAACTTAATTCAAGATCTAAATAATCATAGTTTTCACAGTATAATAAAGTCCGGAATAAATAAAACTACCTATAGCAAACTTTTATAATGATTTACTTCATTCTTTATTAATCTCCTAAAAACTGAGTTTCTCTCTCTTAACCAATTTATCTTATTCACACAGTTAATGAGTGATACAAATGTACATTTATAACAGAGAGAGGATCAGTTTTCCCTTATTAACCTTAACTCTACTAACCCATCAAGATAGGTTGTATTACAAATAATGTCTCTTTCTTGACCAATAGAATGAGAAAGGTTTATATGGATATGATAAAAAATCCTAACATGATAAACCCAATAAACATAATGGCAATTAACAACCTTTCACTTAATCTTCATATTTTCATAATTACTTTTTGATATAGTCCATTTGACCAGGCAAATGAGTTCAAATTAAAAAATGCATGATAAAGAACTTATTCACATTCATTCCCCAAATTCTTTGTTAGATTAACTCTAAATGTTTCAATAACATTGCTCATAAATCCACGCCTATCATCAAGTTTTCCCTACAGGGACTATGCAGATAGAAAATATTTTATTTCAATTCACATTATTAAGATGTTTCCTTACATTATTAGTTAGCAAAAGTATAAAATTAATGCTGCTTTATGTAATTATTCACATAATATAATTCGCATCAATTGAACCTATTCTGTTAGAAATCAAAATAGATGAATGTGTACGAACTAAAAACACTAGAACTAACACTAAAATATATAACCATGCTCCTACATTATGCTCTGAGAATTTATAATAATCATGAGTTAATACGTCTATTCTAATAAGTAATAAGCAATAAGTTAATTATTCTCTCCTTTGGTAGTAGTACGACATACCATTTACTTTAACTATTATGGTTCGTTTTGGCTCCCCGGATTTTGAGGGGGATACTTTTACCCCCCGATAATTTTTTTTTCCTCCCGCGTTTGGGCTGGCGAATGGAGGCGGATATTTTAAATGCCCCGAAGATTGATAAGGCAGATGTTTTTGGGTGGCCTAGACCTCACTAAAAGTTATCTAGGGGATAGGGAGTGGGGATAAGAAAAAATAGATATAAAGAAACAAAATGTATAATTTTTTTTTTATTATATAGAGAGAGAAATAAAATATATATTTTTAACATCTATATTTTATTTTTTGTTTCTCTCTCTATATTTTCTTCCTTATCATCCACCCCTTATCCACACCATTCAAAAAGTATCCAACAAAGTTAAAAGTTTCCCCCTCCCATATCCTCCAGCCAAACTAACGCCCTTAATGGGTGATATCCTTTACCTAATAGGCTAATTAATAATATATCTATAATTTTTTACTTTGGCATCTAGTTTCATTCCCAATTAGGGAAATACAACACCAACATATTATTGCCAATTATGACCCTTTGAAAGGTAGTGAACCTTTGGGTCAAACCTAATAGTCTGTGGATTAAAACTGCGATTTGCCAATGTCATTATTTTAATACTTGGGTTAAGTGTATTAAATTCAATTGTATAAGTTGATATCTATGAGTAATTTAGTTGGACCACTTTGGCGCTACGCAAACTATTCCATAATATTATTTCAAAGTAAATAATGACCCTTGCATTGCCTTAATATTTTATGGCTATTACATCAGAGGTCCATTAGAGGAGCCCATTATTGCACCATAGAGTCTATGAAGAGTCATTAGTCATAAAAGAATCTTTTGCTGAGCCCATCATTTTTTTTTTAGAGCCCCCTAGCTACGGTGTTTTTTAAAGAGCCCATTCATTAGGGTTTTGTGGAGCTAATCGTTATTTCATAAGGTCTTTCAAAGAGCCCATTAATTTAATAAAGGGGTCATTAGAAGCCCATAATTACTTCATGGGGTCTTTAAAAGCCCTACAACTTCACAACAATAATAATAAAATCACTATTATTTCATTATGTAAGCTTTTAAAAAAAAATCATGTGATCCATCTTATATGTTAAATCCAAATTTATACATATTATGATTATCACGTGTAAATTATCTTAATGTTGTGTTATTTTTCATTAACAATTCATGAATCCAAGGATCTTGAATCTCATAATTTTCACATATAAGCAGAAAAACGTATAAATTTAAATAAGAGTGGCGTACTCCGATCCTTATCGCAAATTTGCAATAGTCCAATAGTTGATTGAGATCAACTTGACTTAGCACTTATAAGCATCAACAAATAAAATCCTTTAAAGGAAAAAATAGAACATAACATATATATGCAATCAAAGTAGTTTGTTAAAGAAACTTAAAGCCAAGGCACAATCCCTTAATGCAGCTGTTTTTTTTTTGGTCATAGGTAATAATAAAACTTGGTATTACAACTTTTACCAGTGGTTCAACATCTTGGCCTCGATGGTTCTGAACCTTGGGTTTTTCACTTATAGCTCTGCTCCATTTTTTATTGTGGGGGGGCTTGTTACATCAAGTCTTTTTACGTCGAAAGGATGTCGAATTGTCCTAACACTACTTGTGGTTGTAACTTGGCCATATTGTTTTCTGTATGATAAAATTATAAATCATCTACACCAGATATTTATTTAACGAAAAATTATGATGTTCGAAACTTAATTCTGCTATGATACCCATGGTTTAATCTACATTATAGATTTTTATCATAATACACTTTAAACCAAGATGTAAACAATCATGGTTTTCACTTATAATAAAGCGGAAATACATAAACATACCTGTAGCCATACTAGCAACCTTTCAATGTGTTGAATTTAATATCTTCTAGAACTGTGTTTCTTCTTTCTTGACTTTTAATCTTATTACACGTTAATAATGGATACAGTGTACATTTATAGGCAGATGACCAGTTTCCTTATTAGATTAAACTTTACCAGCCCATCACGATTTGTGTAAGTAGATAAACTCTACCAACCTAGTTTGTATCGGAACCAACTCTCTTTTTTGACACATAGAATGAGAGCCTATTGGATAGAGGATAAGAAACCCTAACATGATAACCCAAATAAATATATCTGATAGAATCCAATAAGTTCTATATGTCCATCATGTGGGCCATACTTTATTAGAGTACTTGTGTTTCTAATTGGTTTGTTTATCTCCCCTTTCCTTGTAGATAGTGAATGAGGTTTTGCTTCCCTTGACCTTGTGGGGGTGTACAGGTAAATTTGTTGGGATTTTTGGCTTAACTCAATGTTTGGAGTTCCAAAGGCTTCGACCCATTTGTTCCCAAGATCAGCTCTCGCCCAAGGTTTGTTTGGCCCCTTAACAATGGGGCGTTTGAGCTCCTAAGGATGCCTTAATCGCTCTAAAAGATGTGTACATTTTGCCTAAAATCCTCATGTATAGGCTGTAGAATAGTGTGGCAAAAGAAAGAAGAAATGTAGACCTGAGGTATCCATGTATTGAGGGATTTGGCTATTCTGCCACTATCAGACCACCATGAGAGGTGCATCCCTTTGTTTTTGTATCTATAAATCTTTTCTTGCATAGTGACCTCTGCTGCACCACCGAGGACGTAGACCGGTTGTCGAACCTCAATAAATTTTTTATCTTTGTGTGTGCATGGTTTGTTTTTGGCGTGGGTGGTTCTTGTTCTGTTCTGGACACAACAAAATTGTTGTAGAATAGGTTTTTTGTTTGTTGGCTTGGCCGTATTCTGTAGTGCCTGGGTTGACCCATTAGAAACGTTGTAGTGTGCTTTTGCGGATTTTTTTTTTTTATCCTTACACGCTATCCTTACCCCCCCCAAAAATGTATCTTCAATTGGATTCCATTTTCGCATTTTTAAAATAGTGGTTCTCGACTAGACTACTTCGTGGTCCACACTCAATTATGGTTTCCTCAATTAAAACTATAAATTAAAGAATGCCTTAAGGGACATAGTTATAAGGTTATTAGTCTTGTGGAT
>CM018895.1:3956894-3959394 GCA_009663005.1 Actinidia chinensis | reverse complement strand
CCTCTTAACAATTGGAATCCACAAATATAAAAAAATTGATCAAATTTTAAGAAAAATTCACTAAAAGACAAAAAATTTAATTTATTTGTCGAATAAAAACAATTTTGCTTTAGTTACCTATTTTAAAATTAAATCAAATTTTTACTGAAAAAGTATTAATTTTTTGTCTTAAAGTGCAAAAAAAAATTTATTAAAGATACAAAACTCGCAAATCAATACTAAGTATGTTTTAGCTAATTTAGCTAGCCCAATCGCATGATTAGTAAAGAATTATTTTTTAGAGTTTAGTTTGGAAGAAAGGGAAATTTTTTTTTGGAAAACTAGGAATGCGAGCATGAGAATGGTTATTTTTAAAATTCATAAGACGTGATAGTATTACGTGAGCTTACATAGTTTATATTTTTTTAATAAAATAATTTAGGTGAATATTTGTAGTAATATATATTCATAGATTTTCATCCTATATTATGGAATAAACTAATTTTTGAAAATTAAAAATGAATTGCTGTCATCTACTCGAGAACCCAGCAATCTTGTTAATTGACAGCCAAACACCGTACAAAACCAGATAAGCCTGTCATTTGCCGTTATGAGCTTTATAACTCCCTCACACGTTTCTACTTTCTACTTTCTAGGGTCCAGTTTATGATAAATTGCACATTTAATAAGATTTTGAACTTTTTATAGTTTTTGTAAGAGGATAAAATACTAAGTATCAGTTATGGTGAGTGAGGATAAGTATCGCTCTATAACAAACTCGGCGGGGTTTCTATGCCAGAATTCGGTCAAGACGCAACGGTTGGTTGCGATTCCAAGACACATTAGGGAACAAAGTGACTTGCACGGCGAGATCTTCATTGACAACTCACACTCTTGGATTGAGATGTCATGCCTTAGGGGCATAACTGAATTAACCACCTACTCATTGACACGGTAGTTAATGTGTCTTACCACATGTAGAACTGTAGTCTGTCCAGTGACCTGACAATTGGCGAGTCAAGACGCCTTATTCTTTCAAAGATATGCAATTTCTTGCGCTCTAAGTCTTAAACTCTCTCTCTCTCTCTACATATATTTTGTATCCATCGATAATTTAACTTGACCGTTGAAGAGTTCCGACGGCTTTTTTTTCACTATGTTATGTGTTGCAGTTCAGACCTATCAAACAACAGCTACTGGAAGCCACCGTCAACCAACCGCTCATACACGGTGCAGGTGTATATTTTCGATTTTCTCTCTTACATTTCTAGTACCCACACTCCATAGTTTTTTAACTATTCATTTTTACTTCAAAAAAAATTTCTACATCCAAATTCAAGTATTGTAGCACTGGTTATACAACCAAAAATCCTATTTCAATTATGATTAGAAAGTGGGGTCATATAAAAACTCCCCAACAGAAATGGCCATATTATGTTTTCCCTACGCTAAGGCCATGTTTGGTGGACTCAAATGGGCTTTGTACGTCAAGTGCCTTTTTTCTTTGAGCCAGAAGTGGGCCAGCTAACGTGTTCATTGCAAGTTGTTGGGCTTGGACCCATTCATTTATGATCTAGTTGGGTTTTGGGCATCAGGTCCAATAGAGACTTCAAAGTTCAAAGCACTAAACAACCCTTCAATTTGTTTTTTGTTTTTTTTTCTCTCATTAACTTTGATATATGAGAAGCATCTCTCAAAAACAATTAAAAATAAATTACAAAAAATTTGAAGACTGCTGCTATGGTGGAAAAAGACAAAAATAATAAAGGTGATAGAGTTTGGGGTTACACTACATAAACTTATTTTTCAGATTGTATCATAAAATAACGAGATTTAATTTTGATATTTTTACTGCATATGCACTTATAGATTTGGCATTAGGAATGATGAGTGCACGACAGTGACATGTGGGGCGAGTGGTAGTGACATGCTAGTGGTGGAGGTGGAGGTGGTTGGCACTTGATAGTGATGGATTATCCGGCTCAAAAGACTGATTAATTCGAATGATCATTCTCACTATCTATTATTAGAGGATTCAATTAAAATCAGGACAGAGACTGATCCTAAGATTATTGGCATGAGAATTTGAACCTGCAATCTTGAAGGATAAACCCGTTAGTTGTGACCAACTCCTTAGAATTTTATAATTTAATTTTTTTTAATATAGTAAAACCAACTTAAAGCAATACTAGACCACAGTGAAAGGTGAGGTCTGTATGGGGCCGATATTTGAAGAAATGACAATAAGCACCTCACGTGTACACACACATAAATGGAAATGGAAAAAGATAAATTTGAAATGAAAAAAAAAACTATTTAAATATTTAAATTAGTGTTCAACCGAAGTGAGTAGAAATCATCTTCAACACATATTTGTTCATACCATTTACTTGTGCTTGGTATATTTACTCTAAAAATTATTCTACCTATTATCAATTAGTTTCACGTAGATGTCTTGATCTAATCTACCAACTTGATAAATAGAAGACAGTATATAGCTACCACGTGAGATCACCATGGC
>CM018895.1:3886894-3889394 GCA_009663005.1 Actinidia chinensis | reverse complement strand
CGGTAAATTTGCTACTTCATAGTTACTAATTATTGTTTTTTTGCCTCGTTCAGTTAATGGATGAGGCTAGATGTTTGTTTCTGTTTGATTGTCAAATTCTCGTTCACTAGAGTCTTTCTTTTTTTCTTTCTTCTTGATCAAGTTGATAGAACTCTCCTTATTCTGGTGATTCTAAGGTGAAGTATATATTTTTTTCAGTTGACTTCACGAGTACTAACTTCCACTTCCGGAATTTGGAAGTGATGACAAGATGCAAACTGAAGATTTTGGAAAAAACTAACATCATGTTAGCAACTGTATACCAGCTTTGTTTTCTAATTATCTGCATTGTTCTCATACTTATATTGTGAACCTTGTAAAGTCCTCTGCAATTCTGCAATTCAGTATCATCAATGGGTTCTGGAGATTGATTTAAGAATATTATACGCTCAAAGAAAGCAAAGGATGACGTCTCAAAGGTATGCTGCTCACTCAATGGTTTTACACCACCTAATCTAGAGATAACTGTGTTTGTCTTCTTCTTTCTGATCCGTGGTTTATGTATTATATGGGTTTGTATAAAGAGAGAGAATTGGATTTGGAGAGAGAGAGAGATGGTTGTAATTCGAATTTGAGACCTAGGGCATGATCCAAAAACGGTTTATAGAGCCAACCCCAAATGGGTCTGTAGAGAGAGAGCGAGTTGTTTGTGATTGGAGATTGAATTGAGCCAAACCAAAATTGGGTTTGTAGAGAGAGAGAGGGTGTTTTTAATTGGGGATTTGATGGCCCCAAGGCTCAATTGAGCCAAACCCAAATTGGGTTTGTAGAGAGAGAGATTTGTTTGTAATTGAGGTTTTGAGACCCTAGGGTTTGGGTTTGTAGAGAAAGTTTGTGAATCTAACCATGATCGGAGAGTAGCGACCATTGAGAGGCGAACAGCAGTAGCGAACGGCGGCGACATTAACAGTTGATTGACCGTGGTGGGTCTCTCTTTGTGCGACCGGAGACGTGGTGAGTCTCCCTCTCTGCGCGACCGGCGACCGGCGACGGCTGAGTAGCCGATGGGTCTCTCTCTCTCTCTCTCGAGTCGAGTCTGGACAGTGGACAGTTTGGCCTAATAGCTTTTTTTTTCTTTTAGATTGGAAGTTTTTCAAGGGTATGTTGGGAATTTCGAAAGGTTTTTCTGATGATGTCATCAACTTCTGTTCGTCAACTTAACAGTTGACTAACGGAAGGGTTTTTTTGTTATGCAACTTCAAATCTCTGGGGAGAGAAATGCAATTTCCTAAACGTCAGGAAGCTATCTGTATTAAAGACAAATTTCAGGAAAGGTCATTGTAGTTTTCTCTTTCTTAAATTAATCTGCAATTGTAACTAATTTCAAAAAAAATGACCACAATATCCCTATAATACTAATCTAATTACTCAATATTTTTTTAATTCAAAAATACGAAACCAAAGACCCTATATATATATTACTATAGATATATTATAGATATATATATATATATATAACACAGAGAGAGAGCGAGGGTTTAAATAGGTTTGGGTTTCTTGGACTTAAAACATGATTTTATTCACCGAATACTCAAATTCCCATTGAGCCTGGAGAATGCAATGTGAATGTGTTCTTAAATGTCCAGCCCGTGCACAAACCCAATCTGAGCCATTCTTAATGGGTAGGTTTTGGCCTGATTTTCAAGTCTGAAACTTTCGAAAGCCCGAATGAAAGTAGGAGCCCAATGAACCAGAGCCTACAATTGAACGTGGCCTTAGATTATTATTTTCTTGACAACTGAATTAGCAAAATAACCCCACGCTGCTCGGCTGCCACCGTCTTAGAATTTAAACTTAAAAAATTTTAAAAATTCAAAATTAATGATCCAGATTCACTTGGTTATGTGGAATTTACAAGCTCAAAAGAATCTGAACATGAATTTTTGGGTAAAACAAAATTCCGAGTTCTAGAAACGTGGGTTTCTCAAAATATGCTTTAATTTGTTTCATTTTTATTTAAAAAAATATATATATTGGCCTCTTAATTAGTAATGACAAATTTTCACTTTAGTCCTTGAAGTTCAAAATTTCCAAATTGATTCTTAAACTATTTAATTTTCACAGAATGAACCAATTGTTAAAAAGAAAAAAAAAATCTGTCGGTTTGATCATTGATGTAATTTTAATACTTGTATATAATCTTTTATCGAATGGAAAAAAACAATTGTTAATGATCGTCCAATTAGCTAATGAAAAATGCTACCAAATCAGACACCATGTGATGCACACGTTGTTATCCTCATCCAACACATGGTGCCGGTACCGTTATTTTAAACACCAATTAACATTGGACCACAATGAAACAAATGTAAGTTGTAACTGGCAAGACCTATTTTCATGTGAGATTAATGACTGTCATTGTTGTGCCGTACCCACTCTGATTCAAGGACTTACTTGGGTACATTTTTATTTTGGCAGAACATTTATATCTATTTGAATGCATGATGTAATAACCCATTGA